>BQNB010040295.1:0-47509 GCA_026074375.1 Tanacetum coccineum
GATTTTGACGAAGATTTGTAGGACGTTGCCGAGTGATGGGAGGTGGTGGTGGTGTGGGTGGGTGGTGGTGGTGGTGGTATCTATGTAGTCGATACGGGAGATGGTTGACTATTAGAAGACTCGGGAGAAGTTTGAGAAGTTGGACTCAAATGTGAAACTGATGATGGAGATGAAATCGGTGAGCATAGTGAAGATGGACTTGGGTGGTCAGTAGTAGGATATCGAAGGGAAATTATGCTTCATTAAAACGAACATGTTGAGCAATATAAAGACGCTCGGTAGAGATATCAAGACAACGATATCCATGATGGGAGGGGCTGTAGTCATAAAAGACACACGGAGTGGAACAGAAATCCATTTTGTGATGATTGTACGGACGAAGATGGGGAAAACATAGGCACCCAAAGACAGGAAGAAAAGAGTAGTCAAGAGACCATTTGAATATATGTTTAAAAGGTGACGTGTTTGTCGATGTGCGAGAGGGCATGGGATTGATTAGGTAAACAGCAGTATCAAAAGCATAATACCAAAAACGTTGAGGAACACATGCTTGAGCAAGAAGAGTAAGACCGGTCTCCACAACGTGGCGATTGCGACGTTCAACAAAGCCATTTTGCTCACTTGTATGAGGACAAGATCGCCCCATAATGCCAAAAACATTGAGGAACACATGCTTGAGCAAGAAGAGTAAGACCGGTCTCCACAACATGGCGATTGCGACGTTTAACAAAGCCGTTTTTCTCACTTGTATGAGGATAAGATCTCCGATGAATAATTCCCAGCGAAGAGAAAAATGAAGCTAAATTACGAAACTCACCACCCCAATCGGTTTGAACATTCTTTAATTTTGTGTTGAATTGATGTTCAACCATTTGCACAAATGATTTAAAAGTGGAATACACATTAGATTTTGAGCTAAATGATATATCCACATGTAACGAGAATGATGATCAACGCACAACATAAAATATATTTGAACTTCAAACGATAACAAAGGTGCGGGACCCCAAACATCACAATAAACCAAGTCTAAGATATTGTTACTTAGAAATCCAAATTCAAATAAAGGTAGTTTTAAAGATTTTCCTAATGGACAAGAATTGCTGAAACTTGACAGACTTTTATTTGTAATGGGAAGAGAAAAATTAGAAAGCATAGAATGTAAAAGATGTTGATGGGGATGTCCGAGCCGTCTATGCCAAATGGTTGGGGAAGCTCGTACAGCTGAAAAAGATACTTTATTGATGGACTTTAGTTGAGGAAGAGTAATGGTGTAGAGACCATGTTTGTCTAGGCCGGTGAGAAGAGTGGTGTGTGTAAACTCATCTTTTACAACAAAATAGGAAGTGTGAAATTCAAAAAAGACATCATTATCATGACAAAATTTTTGAACAGAAAGGAGATTGTGGGAGATTTCTAGTACATGAAGAATGTTTTTGAGAGAAAACGTTTTTTGTGGTGAGTAAACTTTAGATGAACCAATATGAAGAATAGGAAGACCTTTACCATTGCCAACATGAAGTGCGTCGTCACCATAATATGCCTCTGAATTTTCCATCGCTTCCAAATCAAGTGTCACATGACTATTTCTCCGGTGTCTAAATGCCATTTTGCAGAATCATTAGAGAATTGAGCACGGGTATAAGGGTCACAATTAGGGCATTGTGACAGAATGTGACCAATAACACATCTATTGCAAGTGCCATACACTGTATTTTTGGTGGATGCCCAATCAAATAGACGGCCATTATCACGACCTCGGTTGTTGTTACCACGAGAGTTGTTACGATTGCCATGGTTGTTGTTATTGTTACTCTTGTTGTTGTTTGATGTGCGAGCACCATAAAAGGCTTGTGGACCAGATGGTGCAATGGGTGTATGAGTTTTTCCAAGCATATAATCATGATCACTAAGGAGTGCATGATGCTCGCTAAATGCAGTTGGACTTTGACGAGCAATGATTGTAGTTTTAAGAGCATTATATTCTTCACGAAGACCCGAGACAACAAACATAACGAGATCTTTATCCTTTACAGGTTCACCGATGGCGGCGAGTGCATCAGCATATTCTTGAGCACGATTTAGATAAGCATCGGGAGTTTCATCACCGTGCATCTTTATTCTCAGAAGTTGTGTTTTGAGAGTGTATTCCCTAGATGTGGAATGAGGTGCATAAGCTTTTTCAAGGGATAACCAAAGATCACGAGAAGTTGTACCTTGAACATAACGAAAAGAATCTTCTGAGATTGTAGATATAATTAGCATATGGACGTGGGCATCGTTGGAGACCCAAATTGGATAATTAGGGTTTTCCTTTGGAACATTGACACCATCGGTAACGGATAAGGTTTTTGATGGACACGGTATTGAACCATCCACATAACCCATCAAATTGTTTGTGACGAGGAATGGTTCAATTATAGTTTTCCAATAACCATAACTTGTGGGTGAAAGGGTAAAAGTGAACTTACGAGAGTTATGAGCCGTTTTATCGACTGTGGTGAAAGCTGAAATCATAACCATAGTAATATTCCTCTTTTTCTTTTCTTTTTTTCTTTTTTTAGGGTTTCTGACGACGACGACGGCGGCCGGCGGCGGTAGCGGCGGTGAGGTGATCAGGAGTGGATCTCGTAGCATAGACTCTTGATGTCACTGCACCTGGTGGGGTTGTTGTGGTGGCTGAAAAGTGACCGAAATTGTGCCGAAAAAAAAAGTTGTTTAGTGACCTGGCTCTAATACCATATGAAACCTCAAAGGGTATATTATTATAATTGTAATTGTGTTTTGTACACTGGATTGTATATGTATTTATACTAATATCATAGTTGACTGACTAAGCAACCTATCATAACCTAATGGGTACGGCCCATCTATACAATTGAACCGGCCCATCTAGTTTGTTCTAACAAAGATCAACTAGGACCACTAAGAAATTGCCGTTCAAAAAAAAAAACTAGGACCACTAAGAAATTCACCTTGGAAGCTTACCAAAACCCCAACTAGATCACCCAATCATCTAGGGCTTGATCACTAAGATTGAATCTTTTACAAGAAAAGTGACAAATTAAATAATTTGCTAGTATTTGTTTTTTATATGATGCGATTGTTTGCTGTTACCATTTATTTTCTTTGTAAAACCTGTAACTATTTCATTTTAAAAGTTGAATTTGGGGTAACTCCGAATTGCCCGCCAAATGTTTGTTGAAAGCAGCAAGAGAACCAATGTCTAAAAGTAACTGCCCACCATGTGTTTGATGAAAGTTTCAGCATAATATCTGTGAGACTTTATTGATCCACACTTGATTATGTAATGTTTTGAGGATGTTTAGTATTTCGTATTAAGATTGGTTAAATGATTTTTTGCGTTAAGTATGGTCGGCCCCCCTTAACTAAAAATCCTCGCTCCGCCGCCATATATATACCACTAACCAAGAGGGTTAGGCTTTAACTCATGTCATGTTTCTTAGCAGCAAAGTGTTTCTGGATATGGTTTGTGCAACAAATTGTTTACAACTGTTGGTAGGGTTTAAGTTGTAGCGTGTTTTGGTGGTTATTTTAACTAACAGCTTACACATTTATATGATACATTTCATGTAGAGGTCACGAAGTCATATGTATACTTACTAATAATGTTTTTTGGTTGTCCAGAACTCAATATTACTTGTAGTCGTATTACTCGAAATGTGTGATTCGTAAGGGACTGTTTGGGTTTGCATGCTGAATACATCTTTACGTGCTGTTTGGGTTTGCAGCCAATTTTTTTATTAAAAAAATAGACATAGAGACCGTTTTATATTCTATACCCGGTCTCTATTACGCTTTTATAGCTTGTTTAATGACGAAAACCGGCCTCTAGTTTGTTATATAGATGTGTGTAATCATCAAAACCGGTCCTAATTACCTTTTCGAGACCAGATCAGCCCGTCATAGAGACCGGATCAAATACCCGTCTCGATTTCATCTCAAACATGTCTCCAAATAACTTTTTCTAGTAGTCGTGACTCGTGAGCAAAACAACACGTAACAACTTCCACATGTGAATGAGGACATTACTACGCTTGGTCTTCGTGTACTATTGAGTAAATGATCAAAATGAACACTTAAGTGTATCTAAATGAACATTTAACTGTATCTAAAGGTACTTTCACAATTAACTATAAAACAATAACAACTGTGTTTTGCTATAATGTTGGATGTACTACCCTTGCGTGAAGGGTGTGGCTACTAAAGTTGAGGAGAGACTACACGTGAAACACATCTACACCCTCTTTTTCACTCGGCCCATATACTCCGTTACATGACATATATCTGAGTGAAGTCGAGTGATTATCGGAATAGGGACTCCACTCAGAATAATTTAGCATGTTAATCTCTTTATATTAACTCTTACACCCTTATAAACTTATTCAGAATAAGATGCGAGTGTTTCTCAATGAGATATCAAGATCATTTAGCTCTTAGCATTTAGATTTGAAAGCTCTTTTGTCAATAAACGTTTAATGTAATGTTTGTTCTTAAAGATGTTACATGAAAAAACATTTAACATTAACATTTAGCTTTTGCAAACAATTTATTAAACACACAATTATTGCTAACCGTTATTGCTTATTACCAATGTTATCCGTGTAAGATAAAAAAAACCACTTAAGGGGGTATTTTTTTAAGCTTGCATGTGGGCTTATTATGAGCTTATATGTTTTCATTTTATGTTTCATAAACCCTATTTTTAGCTTATTTTGAAACTAATGAACTTATATAAGTTTAGTATCTAATAACAAACTAATATAATACTCTCAAGTTTTAAAATAAGCAGGAAACATTAAGCTAAAATTATAATTAAGCAGAATACAGCTAACAACCGTCTTCTCCGACAAATTCATTAAAAAAAATGGGGGAAACAGCAGAAGACATCGTTACTGAAGAACAACCACCGCCGCTGACAACAACTGATGAATACCTATGGCCAGCAGCGATGCATTTGGATGTCGAACCTCCTTATAAAACCCACCATTCTTATAAACATTTTTAACGTTAAATAATTGCTTCTAGTATAGAAGTTCGATACCAAAATGCATGATTGAATGTTTACAAGTTGCATCATAAAACCAAAAGGAAGGTGTCAAATTGCTTACATCTTGGAACATTATCCCTTCAATTATAGGTGATGCTAGTCGTGCTATTTGGATGGCATGATTAAAGTTATAATTAGTCAAAGTCTTTTATGATTATACATAAAAATCAGTTCTTATTAGTCAAGATATTAGTGGATGATAGAAAATAGTGCAGTCTTCCCTACCCCAACTCTTCTTTAAAGTCATTCGTGATATGATTATACATCAAATTCTCTTGCTTCAGCTGAGGATAAAAGGCCAATGCTTATTCTTATGATTTTAAGTTAATTCTTAAAAATGAAGTCATTTCAAGCAATAATTTACTTATCAGCTTCCTCTCGTATTTCTTTTCTCTTTTACTGTCTCGCGATAACATGTCTTACTTCCGCCACCGTCTCTGCTTCCTATGGCGGTAATGACACTGATTATCATGCGTTGTTGTCATTTAAGTCGAAGATCACCCAAGATCCATACAAATTTCTAACCTCGTGGAACCATTCCTTTCATTTCTGTGAATGGAATGGTATTTCATGTGGAAAGCAGCACAAACGAGTGACTGTTTTACAACTCTTTTCGAAAGGCTTAGAAGGCTCGTTGTCTCCTCATGTAGCAAACCTCAGCTTCCTCCGTAAGCTTTCACTCGGGAACAACAGCTTTCAAGGAAACATCCCTCATGAACTTGGTCGTCTATCTAGGCTACGCAGTCTTTATCTTCATACAAACAAATTCAGTGGCGTCATTCCAACAAATTTGTCCGCTTGTTCTAACCTCGAAGACATTTGGCTCAATTATAATGAGCTAACTGGAAGCATACCCAAGGAGATGAGTTTGCTCTCGAAACTTTCTCGTCTTTTAATTCACAACAATAAGTTAACAGGTGGAATCCCACCTTTCTTGGGGAATATCACATCAATGGAAATTTTCTCTGCTATTGGGAACCCGTTTGGTGGAAGCATTCCAGATACATTGGGTCTTTGGAAAAGCTTGACGGAATTTGGCTGTGGTTCGTGCAACTTATATGGAAGCATCCCTCATTCCATTTTCAATCTCTCACTTCTAGCTATCTTTTCCTTACCTGATAATCAGCTCACTGGTAGTCTTCCTTCAGAAATTGGTAATCAGCTCCCAAATCTTGAGTGGCTTCAGTTAAGGAATAACCAACTAACCGAAGTTCTTCCACCTTCTATTTCTAATTGTTCTAAATTACGAATTCTTGAAATGAGTAACAACAATTTTATTGGAAAGTTGACTATCGATTTTGCAAAACTAAGAGATATTAACAAAATTTTCTTAATTAATAACAACTTCCATGGACGCGGAGAAACTGATGACATGAATTTTATTGATTCTTTGAAAAACTGCACCAAATTAGTAAGGTTGGAACTTTCTAATTGCAACCTTGTAGGATTTCTTCCAATATCAATAGGTAATCTTTCTGATCAACTCAACTATCTAAATTTAGCTAGTAATCAATTATTTGGAAGCCTCCCTTCAAGTATTGGTAGTCTAGTTGGCATGAGCACTTTAGTTTTAAGAGCTAATCGATTCAAAGGAAAAGTCCCCACTACGATTGGTAAACTTCAAAACCTACAAGTTCTTAGTCTATCTAGAAATCAATTCTCAGGGCCTATCCCTGATGTCATCGGGAACTTATCATTGTTGACTGAACTTTATTTATATTCCAACAAATTAGAAGGCCATATTCCATCAAGCCTTGGGAATGGTAAAAAACTCAACTATTTAGACCTTTCATACAATAGACTCAGTGGAAAAATAACCAAGCAACTTCTTCAACTTCCATCTCTAACTAATCTTTTAAATCTTTCTCAAAACAGTCTGTCTGGTTCAATTCCATTAGAGATTAAAGATCTCAAAATGTTGAGCAAGCTTGACTTATCTTATAATAGTTTGTCAGGCATCATTACTAGTAGCCTTGGTGAGTGTATTAGCCTTACAGTGTTAAACCTTAGTGGCAACATATTTCAAGGCATAATCCCATCTTCATTAAGTTCCTTAGGAGGATTGCAGAAACTAGACATTTCTCAAAATAATTTATCAGGAAAAATTCCCCAATTCTTAGACAAATGGATTTCATTAGAATTTTTGAACCTATCCTTTAATAACTTTGAGGGTGAAGTTCCGGTTGTAGGTGTGTTTGCCAATGCAAGTGCATTTTCGGTTTTGGGGAACAATAGGCTTTGCGGTGGTTTGGTTTCACTTGAGTTACCTAAATGCAAAGAGATGGGTAGTAAGACAAAAAGGTTTCCTTTATTCATATTACTCATTTTGATTGCACCGACGTTGATCATCATATTGTTATGTGTGTATCTTTTGTGTAAGAAGATACGCAACAAGCAACCATCTCAATCTTCAGGGAATGAAAGGTTCTTGAAAGTTTCATACAATCAGCTTCTCAAGGCTACTGATGGGTTCTCTACAACAAATTTGATTGGCGAGGGTGGGCACAGCTCTGTTTATCAAGGAATCCTCGATTTTAATGATGATAAACCTGTTGCAGTCAAAGTTCTACATCTTCAAAATCGAGGAGCTCACAAAAGTTTTCTGGCAGAATGTGAAGCATGGCGGAATATTCGACACCGTAATCTGTTGAAGATTATAACTTCATGTTCAAGTGTTGATTTTCAAGGAAATGATTTTAAAGCTTTGGTTTACGAGTTTATGCCCAATGGAAGTGTACACGATTGGCTTCATTCAAGTACAAATACATCGAAACTAAACCTTCTCCAAAGAATAAATATTCTTAGAGATGTTGCAACCGCACTTGATTATCTTCACAATCGCTGCCAAACGGCGATTGTTCACGGTGACTTGAAGCCTAGTAACATTCTACTTGATGATGATTTGGTGGCACATGTTGGAGACTTTGGTTTAGCTCGACTACTTGGTACAGACTTAAACCAAAACAACTCAACTGGTGTTAAAGGAACAATTGGTTATGCACCTCCAGGTAATTCCACTTTTATTCCATGATGCTTATATTTACTTATAGGTTACAGTTTGTAAATTAGTTAATTAATTGCTTTTTATTTGTAGAGTATGGTATCGGAAACGAGATGACAGGTAGTGGGGACATCTATAGTTTTGGAATATTACTACTAGAGGTAATGACTGGGAAAAAGCCGATAGACGGCATTTTTAATGAAGGTCTTAGCCTTCATAAATTTGCTTACATGGCATTACCAGATCATGTAATCGATGTTATTGATAATGATGCAATTGTGTTGCAAAGTACGGAAGCTAATGCAAAGAAAGTGGAAAAATGCTTGGCTGCAACTATTAAGATCGGAGTATCATGCTCTGTGGATTCCCCGCCCCAACGATTGAAAATAGAAATTGTTGTCAATGAGTTGCAGCGTATTCTGGATGTGCTTCAAAATATATGAGGTATTCTGATCTCTCCTTTTGCAAAATATGATTTTACTTGAGTTTGTTAATAAATTATCACTATAATGATTTTTTTCTTGAACTCTTTCAGGTCTATCAAAAGGAGCAGTACATGTCGTTGTTTACTTGCCACAATATTGTCTCAATCATACTGTGTGATTTATTAATGAATACCCTAATGTTATTTCTGTTCTTTGACATTTAATATCATAAGTTTGAATTTTCTTGAATCTTTGAATGAGAAAGATGAAGGCTTTACTTATTTTCTTGAATCTGATTGAAAGCGGGTATGATCAAATTTCATAAAAAGTTATAGTTTTCACGTTTGTTTGTTTGAGATGAGAAACCAAATAATATACTAGTTTCTTGTCCTATATTCGGGACCTCTTGTATATGTTTTATAGGAAGTTTTGGGTGCAAAGTTGGTTGGTTACATAATGTTTGTGCTGAATTGGATGAAAACTCAGCAAAAGTGATGGTTGATATAGCCAGAAAAACAGGTCCAAGGGGCTTTTTTGCAGAAAAAGTGATGGTCGATAAAGAAATAAAATTATATAAATTTCTTTTGGTACTCTCCACTAATAAGTAGTCAGTATGTTAATTATGGGTACAAAAGTTCAATATATATGATATCATTAAAACTATTTGATTTGGGAGGTTCTATGTTGGATTAATCGTTTTATGTCAAATGCTGAATAATGTTGACCTAGTTTTTGTTGGTTGTGTAGTTCCCAGATCATGGTGAAGATAATTAATGGTAACCAGATATCAAATGGAATCGTGTAATCACTTTCCAAAAGAAACTATTCGACCCTAATGCCCAGGTATCACGGATATCTTTTTGGGATAAGACCAAATGTTATGTTTTTTAATTAAGCACAATTCTAGAACCTTTTCGCCTTTAAGTGTTTATGTTTCTGTGTATTTTCCATGCAAGTGTTCATCACAATTTATATGGATGAAAACTATTAAACAAAAGAGTTTGTAACTCCTAGTCAAAAGAAGTTATGAGCATTAATCGGCCAATTAATCTCATAACCTCCTCCATGAATGTATAGTGGTTACATGACCATAATCATAGTGATTAAGTTAATGTTGATACCGCCCATTTAATAGGTCAAGATGGTTACAAGTATTTAATGTTGAAACCGCCCATTTAATATGTCAAATGGTAACAAACATTTAATGTTGAAACCGCCCATTTAATAGTCATTAGGCTAACCACTAAAAGAGTCAGGGTTAATTAGTGACTTGATGGGTGTAAACTCCGTACCTCCAAACTCATTTTCATGTATGACCCGATTCTCACAATTGCACTAAATTTCTAACAATTCTCCTCAATTTAGTACAATTCCTTTTGTATAAAAATTAAACATAAAACAAAATATGTGCATAAATGAAAATATTATGAGAATTGAATTCCATCTTAGTGCATTACACGTTCAAATATTCGAGAATCGGGGTGTTATAAGAATTGAACCCTTGAACCCATTTGAATACCTGAAGATAAAATAAACACAAGTTTTCAAACACTAAACGCTCCTGACACTATATAAGACATGTGTCCATATCCAATTCATAAATATTGTAAGAGCCAAAAGTCCAAAGCTTCCTGAAGCGGCAAAATGTCATCATTCATACAGGTGGTTCCTCTTTATTCATGCTCCTGCAAAGCACTTTTCCAAATAAATTAACCATTGAGAAATAAAGACTCCATCCTCATTTTCAGTAGGTTCCAAGCACATCCTTGGGATGATTGTGAAACATGTGCTTCAGTTCACTGAACATTCAACTTTCCACACTAAACTCAGCTCCCAAGTTTCCTCAGGAAGGGAGTTGGGTGTCCTAGCATTCAGTGACTAAGTTGGACTTTAAACCCATCCCTTCAGCAGACCTTAAAACCAAGTCTCTAGCCAATCCCTTTGTCAAGTGATCAGCTAAGTTTTGTTGAGACCTCACAAACTCTGTAGATAACACCCCATTCATGATAAGCTCATGAATCATGCTATGCCTAACATCTAAGTGTCTAGACTTCCCATTGTACATTTGGCTATAAGCCTTTGCCAATGTAGCAGTTACATATCACAACGGATAGATATAGGTGATATAGGTTTAGACCATAATGGAATCTCAAGAATCATGTTTCTCAACCATTTAGCTTCTTTACGAGTTGCTAGAGCCACAAATTCAGATTCTATTATTTTCTTGGATGCCCAAGAACGTGCACCTCCACCAAGCAAGAATACCCAGCCACTGGTAGACAAATTGTCTTCTGTATTGCTGATCCAGCTTGTATTAGTGTATCCTTCTAAGACTGAAGGATAGTTAGTATATGTCAAACTATAGTTCATAGTTTTCTTTAAATACTTCAGTACCCTCTGAATTGCTTGCCATGTTGATTACTGTGATTACAAGTGTACCTACTCAATTTACCCACTGCAAAAGCAATATCAGGCCTTGTACAAGTCATGGCATACATTAGGCAGCCAATCACCCTAGAATAGTCAAGTTGAGATACAACATGCCTATATCAACTTCTCTCTTGTATCAATAGGAGTACTCACTGGAGTACAATCAAAGTAATTGAATTTCTTTTGAACCTTCTCGATATAATGAGACTGAGAAATGGTATGCCATTACATTCATGTTTGATCCTAATGACAAGGATAACATCAGCCTACCCTATATCCTTCATGGAGAACCTTAATGACAAGAATTCCTTTATGAGTTAAACCTAAACTTGGTCAGTGCCAAAGATGAGCATGTTATCAACATATAGACAAATAATGACTCCTTTACCAGATTCATCAAATTTGCTATATACACATTTGTCAGCTTGGTTAAGTAAATAACTACTGGACAAAACCACTTCATCAAACTTTTGATGAAATTGCTTAGGTGTCTGCTTCAGTCCATATAAGGACTTAATCAGGTCCATATAAGGAGTTAATCAGTTTACCTGTGACACCCGTGATTCGATCCAGTTAGTCATACTCTTAGAGTTGGCTAAGTAACTATACGTGTTATATGTGTGTGCTATGTGGCTTTTTCTGTGTGCATGTTACCAGGTGCGTGTTCATCTCATTTTAGAATGGGTTTGAGATATTGAAGGTTATTTCCATTTTGTTCACATGTAGTGACAATGGAAATGAGTGACGTGTTTGCATGCATTGCTACGTCAATTTGTGGATAATTATGTGTTAGGTTATTATGGAAAGTATGTCATAATGAAAGTGAATTAGGTTCGTGAAATATGAGAATTAGTAATGAACTTTCTAAATATAGAAAGTATTTTTGGAAATAAAAGTTATAAAAAGAAAGTTAGAATATGGTTTTTCAAGAAGAAGGTTTACCAAATTTACATAGGTTTTTGTAGAAAATTAAGGTAATATAGATTAGGATATAATTAATAATAATAATAAAATATATGAAAAAAGGTGGGCGGTTTTGGGTTAAGAGAAAATGAAAACAATTATTTTTTTAAAAACTAAACTAAGTTTGAGTTGGACTAGAATTGTAGATCCTTATGAAGACCTTACCCAAAATTTTAGTCTCATTCCTCCTCCCCCCTTCTTGTTACAGCACGACCTCCTCCTCCAAACCCTAGGAAGACAAAAAATTTCTTTGGATCAAGAACTAGTAGGTGAATTGTGAAAGATCTAGCAAGGTTTTAGGTATGAACATTAATCTTTCTTCTTGTTTACTCTTTTTAATTCATGTAACAATTAATATGGTGGATCATTAGGGTTCTAAAACTTCTGTAATTAATGATGTTATGACGGTTCTAATGCATTTAGGGATTGATTAAAATCAAATTGGTGCAAACGGTTAGGCTTAGATTGTGTTCATTTATGAATTAGGGTTTGGCAGATTTTAGGGCTGTGTTCAATTGAGGATATCTCCATAATGGTAACGTGTTTTGAGGTATTGCTAGTGCCTAAATTGTAGTTCAGAGAGTATACTTTTCAAAAAGTCCAGCCTCGAATGAATTTGAGTTCGGGAAGTTAGTCAAATGATTTTTATGAGAAACGTTGTCAAAACAGTAAATACGGGTCAAATTTAGGTCATGTTTGAGAGGGTAAAACCCTAACTTAAAAGTGGAATTAAGGTTAGCCAATTGACAATGGTTAAGTTCAATAATGTATATAAAGAAACTCCAAAAGGATAGCTTTTAATTGTATGTCTAAGTATGGTAGTTAGGGCCATACATTTTAGTGTGCAATCCATCTGAAATTGAGTACTTTTTGATGTTGTATTTTTATAAAATAGTTACACTTAGTATTAATTTTTCTAAAAATTCATGGATGATTTCAACCCATTAGAGATATAGGATATCCAGTATGAAGTTCTTATTAGGTGTTTTAGTATTTTATTGGTGGTCATAAAGTGACTACAAAATTCTACATTTTTGGATAAAAAGTAAATCATCGGAATTATGAGTTAACGAGTTGGTTAAGGTTGGGCATGGTGGCGGGGTGACCCATGATGGTTAATCAAACCCTTAGACATCCATCATATGTGTGTTACATGGACTAGAGCTTTTAGCTTGGTCGCATGTAACCGTGTTTATTTATTTGTATAGTTACGTGATAGGAATTGGAAGGTGCGCTTTGAGCATTTAGGTGAGTTTCATAGTCCCTCTTTATACATTGTTTTTAAATTGGGATGGAAATGATGCAAATGATTTTGAAAGGTTTTGATTGCTGTGATTATGTGGTTTGATTTACGCATGGACATTTACGTGGCTATTATCTGATGTGCTAATTGTTTGTGTGTTGTTGGATCGGAGGGTAACGTTCCTACCCATGTTATGTGATTGGATCGGAGGGTAATGTTCCTACCCATTACTGTGTGATTCTGGTCGGAGGGTAAAGTTACTTGTGTGATTCCGATCGGAGGGTACCCAATTCTGTGTGATACTTTGGTGTGACTTGGATCGTGGGGCACGTTTCATCCTGGTTGTGATTGTTTGGTACGTATGCATGTAGCATTATAGTAACTAGCTTAACTATCCTGCCATGCACTGTTTTATTGATCACGGTAACCGATTTAAAGTTTGAATTGTGTATCGTAAACCTATGACTCTCACCAACCGTTGTGTTGACGTTTTTAAGCATCATTTCTAGGTGAGCATCATGAGGACCTTAAGAATAAGAGGAGTGGCTAGAGAGACCATAGGCTGCTTGTGGATTTTAATCTCCTAGTTTCCGTTATGCATGGTTGAGTATTGAATGTTGTTGATTTGAACTATTTAGGATGTCTTGGATTGATTTTGCATGTCTTGTTATTGATGTGAACCCTCTTTGCTTCAATACATGACGTTAGTGATCTTTTATGTTTGTTTGGGTATTTTCATGACACTTTGTGTCTATACCTTGGGTTCTTTTATGTATTGTAGTTCTCTATATAGACACTATTGTGTTGTGATGATATCCATTCTCATTATGCCTCATCCCGCGTTTCCCCACCTTGGCGGGGTGTGACAGATTGTTAACAGAGCCTTTGGCGTAAGAGAAGTAGGTGGTTAGCCTAGACTGAAAACCTAGAAGTCCCTTTCAAATAGGATGCTATTTATAGGGCTTAAGTGTTATAGCAATAATAACTATTATTTTTATCCCCCTAATGCATAGCTTTACTACTAATTTTAGTCTAAGTTTTTATTTATTTATTATGGTCTACCATTACCTGAGATTGGAATATACAACGTATCCTAATACTTCGGCCATGACTCTCTGGGATAAATAATAGTTTCTTTGTGAATTGCCGCATGCAACTGGACTTAAGGGTTCACTGAGCCAAAAACAACCGGAATTTGGTTGAAGCGGATTAACCGCAAAATTCGAATACCTATTGACCTATACCTGTGCCGAGTCAAAGAAAAGCTGACTATGAAGGTAGTTGATGGGGAAACGGTTATGAAGTTGGAAATGAAAGTGATTGCAAAGGATGGAAGTGTCTCCAAATTTCCTGGAAAGTTTCCTGTATACACGTCATCAAAGGAAGAAGAAGAAGAAGAGCTTGAAAAGAAGAGGTCGAAGGAAGCTTCTGAAAAAGAGCCAAACTATAAGTTTCTAAGTTATGCAATATCTGACAGTAATTCAGATCTCGAGTCCACAGCAAGGAGTGGACCCAAGTGTAATGAGTTGGAAGACACTTGTGAGAGTGGAGTTCGACCCAATACCTGATTATCCGTCTCATTCTAAGTTTTAAGATTTTAGTTTGTTTGACGTTGGTTGGAGCCATGTTAGGAATGTTTACTTTTGGTTATTGGATTTTGTTTAATTATTTTAATATTAAGACTTAAGTGATTATTGAATTATTTTCATGTGTGGTGATTGTTTGATGTGAATTATGTGTTATGTGTTTTGGTAACATTTAGAAGTGGGGTCATAGGAGGGAGTACATCTGTGGAAGGGAGCATTTATAATTATGGTGACCAGCATAATTATACATGCGCCCCAACACACATGGACTTGCAAGTATGATTACACGAATTGGTGTTGACATGATGGTGGTTAATGCTGTGAATACATGAGTATATGATGATATATGAATTATTATGGGAATATAGGGTTGGAAACCCGTCTCCTTCCATTTAACGTATGTTAGTATTATGTTTTCTTATAGAAATGGATCAAACCCGAAGAAATCAAAACGACAATAATGAGGATGGCAACAATAACAAGAATCTTGACATTGCTGCCATCATAACGCAGCAGATGCAAAACATCATCCCTTAGATTGTCACACAAGTGACCAACAACATGAACATTGCAAACAACAACAATAACAACCTGAACAATGGGAATGCTGGGAACAACGGATGTTCTTACAAGGGGTTCATGGCATGCAATCCCAAATAGTATGATGGAAAAGGAGGTGCGATAGCATTTACCTGATGGATCGAGAAAATGGAGTCAGTAATTGACAATAGTGGATGTGCTGAGAATGAAAGAGTAAAGTTTGCTGCTAGCTCAAGCAAGAGGTCGTGAGGCTGCAATAGGTATGTCGTGGACTGATTTTAAGGCGCTACTTGTAGAAGAGTTATGTCCAAGCAATGAAATGGAAAAGTTGGAAAATGAGTTCTGGAATCATAAGATGGTGGGAGTCAATCACGCCGCCTACACTGATCGGTTTCATGTATTGGCCAAGCTAGTTCCGCACCTAGTTACTCCTGAATCATCACGCATCAAGAGGTACATAGCTGGGTTGGCTTTGAGATTCGGGGAATGCTTCGAGCGACCGAACCAACCACAATATAGAGTGCAATTCTTAGGGTTGGAATACTTACTGATGAGGCTGTCAACTATGGTACATTGACAAAGGGTAATGAGAAAAGAAAGGGAGTGGAAGAGGCAGGTAAATCAGGAGGGTTATGGAGAGATAGTAAGAAGGAAAAAGTAGGGACAGGTTTCATGGCCACAACTCCTCCTAGGAACGAGTTTGTGGGACCCTATCCCAAGTGTGCTAAGTGTTATTCCTATCATCCAAAAAATAGACCATGCAGATTGTATTACAACTGTAAAAAAACCGGATCATTTTGCTAAAGATTGTCGGGCATCGTTTAAGCAAGTGGCTCATGTGAACGCTGTTAGGATGGGTTATAATCAAAGGGTCTGTTATGAATGCGGTAGTCCTGATCACCTTCGCAATACTTGTCCCAAAATGCAGTGCGCACCTGGTCAAGCAGGAAATCCGTTGGCCTTGGAGGGCAACCGTAACGCCCGAAACAATGGGAATCCAGCTAGAGGAAGGGCCTTCAATACGAATGCAGTAGCGGCTTTGCAGGATCCTAACATTCTGACGAGTACTTTTTCTTTGAATGATCATTTTGCTATCGTACTTTTCAATTTTGGAGCTGATTTTAGTTTCAATTCTACTAATTTTGCGCCTTTGCTAAATGTGAAACCTAGTTTTGTAAACCCTGGATATGTGATAGAAGTAGCAGATGGTAAAAAAGTAGAAGTTGATAGGATTATCCATAACTGTAAACTAGAACTAGGAAATTCCTTGTTCACCATAAAATTTAATACCGTTGGGTTATGGAAGCTTCGATGTGATTATGGGGATGGACTGGTTATCCCATAATAGGGTTGTGATAGTGTTCTATGAGAAGGTAGTTGAAATACCATTGAAAGGTGGTGGAATACTTTGGTTCAAGGGGAACGTACTCTAGGGGTCTCCAAAGCCCTAATGAACGCGAAGGTAGATGAACCTAAGTTGAGCGATATTCCCGTTGTACGAGATTTTGCTAATGTGTTCCCGGAATACTTGTCAGGATTACCACGGCAACGACAAGTTGAGTTTCACATAGATTTAGTTCTTGGAGCGACGCTGGTTGCGAAGTCTCCATATCGTCTAACGCCTTCAGAGATGCAAGAATTGTCTGGGCAGCTTCAAGAGTTGCAAGACAAGGGTTTCATTCAACCAAGTTATTCACCACGGGGAGTACCTGTGTTATTTGTTAAGAAGAATGATGGCTCTTTTTGTATGTGCATTGATTATAGAGAGTTGAATAAGTTGACTGTAAAGAATCGTTATCCTCTCTCGAGAATTGATGACTTATTTGATCAGCTGCAAGGCGCACGTCATTTCTCCAAGATAGATCTTTGGTCGGGTTATCACGAGCTCTGAGTACGTGAGGAGGATATTCCAAAGACCGCGTTTTGAACGAGATACAGACATTTTGAGTTTACGGTTATGCCTTTTGGATTAACCAATGCACCAGCAGTCTTTATGGATTTGATGAACCGGGTTTGTAAACCGTATCTAGATAAGTTTGTCATTGTTTTCATTGATGACATTTTGATCTACTCAAAGTCTAAGGAGGAACATGAGGTTCATATGAGGTTGGTATTGGAATTGCTGAAGAAGGAGAAATTGTATGCTAAATTCTGCAAGTGTGAGTTCTGGTTGCAAGAAGTGCATTTCCTTGGTCACGTAGTCAATCAGGATAGTATACATGTGGATCCAAGTAAGATTGAGGCAGTAAAGAATTGGAAATATCCTACAACACCGTCTAAGATTCGATCATTTTTGGGTTTAGTAGGTTACTACCGACGTTTTATTGCAAATTTCTCTAAGATTGCTAAACCTCTTACTTCGTTGACTCGGAAAAACAAAAAGTATGATTGGGGCGTAGATCAGGAAGAGGCTTTCCAGACTTTGAAGAGTAATTTGTGATGCACCGATATTGTCACTACCTGATGGGGTTGAAGATTTCGTAGTCTACTGTGATGCATCGAATTAGGGATTAGGTTGTGTACTCATGCAAAGAGGCAAAGTAATTGCCTATGCATCAAGATAGCTAAAGATCCATGAGAAGAATTATACAACGCACGACCTAGAATTGGGAGCAGTTGTGTTTGCCCTTAAAACTTAGAGGCATTATTTGTATGGTACAAAAAGTGTCATCTACACAGATCACAAGAGCCTTCAACACATATTTGATCAGAAGGAGCTGAACATGCGCCAAATGAGGTGGATTGAATTGTTTAGTGATTATGAGTGTGAGATTCACTACCATCTAGGTAAGGCGAATGTGGTGGCTGATGCATTAAGTAGGAATAAACGAGTGAAACCTAGACGTGTACGAGTAATGGCTATGACTATTCAGTCTGAAGTAAGAGGAATGATAATGGCAACCCAGGGTGAGGCGTTCAAGCAAGAGAACGTATTTGCAGAAAGGTTACGTGGTTTAGATCAACAGATGGAAAGAAAATAAGACGGGAGTTTGTACTTTATAGACCGTATACGGGTCCCGTTAGTAGGGGTGTGAGAACGATAGTTATGGACGAAGCTCATAAGACTAGGTACTCTGTACATCCTGGAGCGGATAAGATGTACCATGATCTTCGAGATATGTACTGGCGGCCGAGAATGAAAAGGGATATTGCTACTTATGTTAGCAAATGTTTAACTTGTTTGAAGGTGAAAGCTGAGCATCAAAGGCCTTAGAGTGGAAATGGGATAAAATCACTATGGATTTTATCACCAAGTTACCTAATACGAAGAGTGGGCATGATATGATTTGGGTTATAGTCGACAGGTTGACCAAGTCGGCTCATTTTCTGGCGACGCGAGAGGATTATAGTTCTGAGAGATTGGCAAAGTTGTACATCGATGAGATAGTCGCATGACATAGAGTTCCAGTGTCTATTATTTCGGATCGAGATGGACGGTTTACTTCACGTTTCTGGCAGACACTACAAAAAGCTCTAGGGAAGCGATTGGATATAAGTACAGCTTATCATCCTCAAATAGATGGACAAAGTGAGCGCACGATTCAGACTTTGGAGGATATGTTAATGGCGTGTGTTATTGACTTTGGTGGCAATTGGGATGTTCACCTACCGTTAGCTTAATTCTCTTACAACAATAGTTATCATTCGAGCATTCGGTGTGCTTCGTTCGAAGGTTTGTATGGAAGGAAATGTAGGTCGCCTGTTCTATGGGCAGAAATTGGTGAAAGTAGTTTGATTGGACCTGAATTGGTATAAGAAACAACTGATAAGGTAGTGTTGATAAAGGAAAAGCTCAAAGCGGTGAGGGATCATCAAATAAGCTATGCTGATAATAGACGTAAGCCATTGGAGTTCGAGATTGGAGATGGTGTGTTATTAAAGGTGTCTCCTTGGAAAGGCGTAATTCGTTTTGGAACAAAAGGTAAATTAGCACCGAGGTGTGTAAGACCATTCGAGATCCTTAAAAGGATCGGCCTTGTAGCTTATCGGCTAAGATTGCCCGAGGAATTGAGTAGTGTGCATGACACATTCCACGTGTCAGATATGAAGAAGTATTTGGTAGATGCTAACCTACATGTGCCATTGGATGAAATCAAGATCAACAAGACTCTTCGTTTTGTTGAGGAACCCGTAGTGATTATGGACTGTGAGGTTAGGAGTTTGAAGCATAGTAAGATATCACTTGTGAAGGTTCGTTGGAATTCAAAGCGTGGTCCCGAGTTCACTTGGGAGCGCAAAGACCATATGAAGTCTAAGTATCCTCAGTTATTTATTGATCGTGCTGTTGAACTGGCTAGTTAAATCTCATGATGAGATTTCCTTAAGGAAGGGATACTCTGATACACGTGATTTGATCTGGCTAGTCATATTCTAAGAGTTGGCCAAGTAACTATACCTGTTATATGTGTGTGCTATATGGCTTTTTCTGTGTGCATGTTACCATTCTGAGGTGCGTGTTCATCTCATTTTAGAATCAGTTTGAGATATTGAAGGTTATTTCCATTTTGTTCACGTGTAGTGACAATGGAAATGAGTGACGTGTTTGCATGCATTGCTACGTCAATTTGCGGATGATTATGTGTTGGATTACTATGGAAAGTATGTCATAATGGAAGTGAATTAGGTTCGCGAAATATGAAAGATAGTAATGAATTTTCTAAATATAGAAAGTATTTTTGGAAATAAAAGTTATAAATAGAAAGTTAGTATATGGTTTTTCTTGAAGAAGGTTTACCAAATTTACATAGGTTTTTATAGAAAATTAAGGTAATGTAGATTCGGATATAATTAATAATAATAAAAGAAATAATAAATATAAAAAAAGGGGGCGGTTTTGGGTTAAGAGAAAAGGAAAAAATGTATTTTTTTAAAAACTAAACTAAGTTTGAGTTGGACTAGAATTGTAGATCCTTATGAAGCCCTAACCCAAAATTTTAGTCTCATTCCTCCTCCCCCCCCCCCTTCTTGTTACCGTACGACCTCCTTCCCCAAAACGCTAGGAAGACAAAAATTTGAATCAAGGTTTAAGTTGTGAATTTGGTGAAAGATCTAGCAATCTAGGTATGATCATTAACCCTTCTTCTTATTATTCTTTTAGATCATGTAACAAACTTCTGTAATTAATGATGTTCTAATCACACTAGTGCTTTTAGGGTTTGATTAGGATCATAATAGTGTAAACGGTTAGGCTTAAATCACGATAATTTATGAATTAGGGTTTAGCAGATTTTAGGGCAGTCTTCAACTGATGATATCTCCATGATGGTAACGTGTTTTGAGGTGTTTCTAGTATCTAAATTGTAGTTCAAAGAGTCTACTTTTCAAAAAGTCCAGCCTTGAACAATTTTAAGTTCGGGAAGTTAGTCAAATGGTCGTTGCAAGAAAAGTTGTCAAAACAGTAAATACGGGTCAGATTTAGGTCAGAATTAAAGAGGTAAAACCCCTATTTAAAATTCGAATTAAGGTTAGCCAAAACACAAAAGTCAAGTTCTATATGTCTATTAACTTGAAAATTAGCCTCTAATTAGTTGCCTAAGTATGGTTAGCAAGGTCAAACATTTTAGTGCACGTTCAGTTTCGAATTTGGGTACTTTTGAATTAGGAATTTATTTGAGGTACTTGTGCATGTGGTATGCTTTTGGGGCAAATGAGGTAGTTAGTAAACACCTAAGTGAATAGGTGATTTATGTAAGAATTTACTTGGTTCAATAGGTAGGGGTTGGAAGCAAGATAAGTGACACTAAAATTCTGCGTTTTCAGATAGAATGTAGATCATTAGAATTATGAGTAAATAAAGTGGTTAAAGTTGGGCACGGTGTCAGGGTGACCAATGGGGATAATTAAACGCCTTAGAAATCCATCATATGATTGTTACATGGGCTTAAGCATTTGGCTTAGTCGCGTGTAGCATGTTTATATTCTATTGTGTAGCTTTGGTAAGATATTTAGAAGCTGCTTGAGCATCAGGTGAGTTTCATAGTTCCTCTTTTTTACATTGCTTTTAAATTTGGGATGGAAATGAGACAAATGGATTTAAAATGTTCTTATTACTGTGATTATGTGTCTTTATTTTGAAAGTGTATGGACTTTACTTGGCTATTGTATGTTACGTGCTAAATGATTATGTGTATTAGGATCGGGGGTAACATTCCTACCCATTTGTTGTGATATCGGGATCGGGGGTAACGTTCCTACCCATGTGAAGTGACGGTTTAATGGATCGGGGGTAACGTTCCTACCTAAATTGTTGATACTTGTTGGATCCAGGGACACGTTTCATTCCCATGCTCGTTGCAGTTACATTTGCATGCTAGCTTGTATGATAGTGAAGTAATTGTCCTTCCATGTTTGCATTAATCACATTAATTGTTTATAAGCTTTGATTTTTGTGTCTTAAACCTAAGACTCTCACCAACCTTTATGTTGACGTTTTAAGCATCATTTTCAAGTGAGCATTATAAGGATCTTAAGAATAAGAGAAGTGGCTAGAGAGACCATAGGCTGGATGCGAAGTTTAATCTCTTAGTTTATTTCTCATTCGATTGTTAAATGAATGTTTGTTGCTTTAATCTGCTTAGACTTATTTTGGTTGTATTGCATGTTTTGGTATTGATGTGAACCCCTTTTACTTCAATGCAAGACGCTTGATATTATTTTATGTTTGTTTGGGTATTTTCTTGACACTTTGTGTCCCTTATGTTTCGTTTAGTTCATGTAGTTTTCTCTATTGTGACACCATTGTGTTGTGATGATATCTATTCTCGTTACGCCTCGTGTTTCCGCCTTGGCGGGGTATGACAGATTGGTATCAGAGCCTTTAGTTATAGAGAAGTAGGTGGTTGAGCCTTGACTATAACCTAGGAGTCCTTCATATAGATGCATTTTAGGGCTTAAGTGTTTAGTATTATAACTATTATGCTTCCCCCCTAATTGCATAGCTTTTATTATCCCTTTTTGTCTAGTTTTTATTTAGTTATTTTGTCTACCGTTATCTGATATAGAATATACTGCGTTCTTAATAATTTAGCCATGTCTCTCCCTGGCCATAAGAAGTTTCGTTGGGGAACCATTTTCCAAATTGGACTTAAGCGCTATAGAGATCCAAAAGAGGAGTCAATTGAGAAAGAGCCTCTTATGGAAATAAAGGAGATAGGGTAGTTGATCGCTTGTCGAATGCTCGTAGTAGGCATGGACCCGCGGAGTCGGGTGAATCTTGTGAAGGCAAAGTCAAACCTAATGAGGCAGAGCATAAGTTTATTCCGTCTTTTACCTCGTCATGATGCTATTGAGTATTTCTTTCGGATATTTTGTATTTTGGAGGTGCTGTGAGACTTTCGTTCCTTTATGTCGTTTTGATTTTATATTTATATAAGTAAGTATTTATTTGATGGAGCATCCTTTCTGTGTTATATTGGAGTGGTTTAAGATGTGCAATATGGTATATGTGCTTATATGTGTGTTATCATTTTTTTGGGTAAAAGGGACTTCACCCTGGTAAATTATATTAATACCCAAAAGCCAATAAGTACAATGGAATGTGACTGAGTGTCACATTAACCTTAAGCTACAAAGCTTGCACAGCCAAACATGAATGACATGCCATTCGAGTTACATACAAATAACAAAAACTAGTACACCAATAGGAAAGAACCACCTAATGGTGCAAAAGCAAACATAAAACACTATCATCTAAAAATAGAATCCGGCAAATCCCATAAACGGGCATATCGACTTCCATCGTCGGATTATTGCTCGGTATATAACCTCTCATTTTAGATCCCTTGTTTGTACCAGGACGTGTGATGGATTGATCTACTGTTTATTCGGAGTTCTTGATGAATATTGGTTGTTCGGGTTGATTCTTTGGATATTGGTATATTCATTGGTTCTTTCATTGTATGATTATCGTCGTGTATCAAAATTTTCTTTTAAGCACTAATTGCTCCTAAAATATTAGTGCATATCATTACTCCGTTCTTTATATATATCCTTTGGTTTCGTAACATGTTGCGACATGTTAGTACCGATGTTTTTCTTATGTTTTTTTTCTTTGATCGCAAGTTGGATTAGTCCTTTTTAAGTTCTTCTTTTTGGTTCGTAATGGTTTCAGTATGAAATTCTTTGAGCATGTTCGCTTTCCTATTATTTGTCTTTATGGTTCATGGTACTTTCTTCCGCTTTAAAGAATAAAATTTGTTAGAGTCCTTTACGGTATTTTTCATCTTCTTTTGGTATTATGAGTCTTGTTTGAGTAACATTTTTATATTATTGTCGGAATTATGAAAAAACTTTTGAAGTATCTCTTGATGTGTTTGGTGAAACTATTTTGAAATGATTTTATGACTTACAACATTTTATGAAAATTTGTCTCTTTATTGTTTTTGTATGAAACTATGTTTACAATAATTTTGATAAAAATATGGAGTAATTGTGTGGAACTGACAAAATATTTTTTTTAGATTAATATTTATGTGTCCGACACGATCTGATAATATTTGCGATTTCTATGCTTGTTTTTGATAATTTTATAATTATAAAAAATGTTTAAAGTATTTTATATATGGGTGATGCGGATACATGTTAAATAACTGTCTCTGGATTTTATGACAACCATGATTAAAATGAATTTTATAACGATTATATTTAAGACATTTAAAAAAATGATTTTTTATAATTTAAACGACTTTCTTTAAATTGATTTTTATAAAAATATTATTTAGTGGGTTCTTTCGAGTAAAGTCGGTTATTGGTATAAGAATCCTATCTTTTCATTTATCAATGTTGATAGTATGTTATTCGTTATGTGATTATTTTGTCGTGGGGGGGGGTGTTTTTTTTATACGCTTGTTGATTCTATCGTTTGCGTTTTATATCGGTTAAGAATTATTTCTTTTTTAAGGATTCTTATGACATTTTGATCCACATTATTCCAAATGTGAAATCCTTAGTGTTTTCCTGGCCTTGATTTCAATATTGTTTGCTTACCCTATTTGAATAGTTGTACCCTTAGGATTCGTTTGAACGCACGTTTTAGTCGATTAAGTCTGCTCTTTTGTGGGGAGCACCTGTGTTGGTAAGAAGAAGAAATGTTGTTTGCTAGTTTCCAAGTATGAATTATGGCTACAAGAAGTACGTTTTCTAGACATATGGTTGAACAACAATGATTTTACCTGGACTTAGTAAGATAGAAGCAATGAAGAATTAAAAAGTACTAGACGCCTCCAAGATATGAATTCAGTCTTGGGTAGTTGGCAGGTTACTACGAGTTTCATAGAAAATTTTTCTAGATTGCTTAAAAGCGTACTTCACTAATCAGAAAAACTACGAAGTAGGAGGTGGGCCAGGAAACAGAGGAAGTTTTCAGATGTTGAACGACAATTGTGAAATGTACAATATTGTCATTGCCTGATGGATCCAAAGAGTTTGTAGTTTATTGCGACGTGTTGATCAAGGATTAGGTTGTGTACTCATACAAAGAGACAATGTAGAGAACGCGACAGCAAAAATGCTGCGTGGCCTGGACCAACTAATGGAAAGGAAGGAAGGTGGAGGTATGTATTTATTATGGGTTCTTAATAGGTTGATGTAAGAACCATTTTAAGGATTGGACGAGCTCATGCATCACTAGGTATTCGGTAAACTTCGGACCCCCCCCCCCCCCCCCCCCGACACGAGGGATAAGACGTACTATGACCTTAGAGATATGTATGTTGGCCATGTAAATAGAGAGGAGGTTATACTATGTTATGCAATGGTTTGTTCGTTTAAAGGTGAATGTTGAAACATCAAAGACCTTTGGGTTTATTGTAAAGTCGAGATACCCACGGGAACAGTTGGATATTATAACGATGGACTTTACTACAAGGTGCCAAGATTCATGTAGTGGGGGTATGATCCGAATTGGGTAAAAAGACAAAAAATTTAAATAAAATTTATTTTATAATAGTCGAAGGATGACTAAGGTATGCAATTAATGGTAGTACGGTGAAGATGGTGTATAAATGGAGAATTTGACGGATTTACAGCGGTTTGAATGAGACGCGTAACAAAGGCATGGAGGCATGTGTCGATCATGTCTCAGATTGTGGCGGAAGATTTATTCGGGTTTGTCGGAATTGCAGAAGGAATGGGAACACGGCTTAAACATGCCGTATGATTTCATCCTAAATGGACATGGACAAAGTGAGTGCGTCCATTCAGATTGTAGATGTTGTGGAGAGCGTGCGTGATTTGAATTTTTGTAGGTGGTATTTAGGTATCATCTTACTTAACAGAGTTTTTATTAAATAATAGTTATCATTCGCGGTGTTGATGTGACATATTTGAAGGGCGTATGAAGGAAGTGGATGGTCACATGTTGCTTTGGGCTAAAAATGGGAGATATTCGGTTCGATTGGACCAGAATTGGTACAAGAGACAACAAATAAGGTGATATTGATTAAAGAATAGCTCAAGGGTAGAGATCGCACACTAAAAGAGCTATGTTGGCAATGATGCCGTAAACAATTTTTCGAGTTGGTTGGTTATAAAGTGATGTTGGATGTGTGTTTGGGAAAGAAGTAGTGCAATTTGGAAAGAAAGAAATGTTAGCACAACGATATTTGAGTGATTTGAGATCATTAAAGGGAGTTAGTCCAATGACCTTTGATTAAGATTGTCTCAATAATTTGTAGGTATTGATGTGTTTCAAATTTAAAGACGTATTTAGCGGATACAAAATATGCATCTGGCATTTTGAAGAATTAAGGTAGACAATAATTCTTCGTTTTGTTGGAGGAACTGTTGAGCTTATCGATTCGTTGAGGTTTAATAGTCTGAACCATAGTTAGTAGGATTTGGGGTTCTTGATAGGTAAGTGATTTTTTTGTTCTCTCATGTTTATCTTTCACATTTTATTGTGGTAGGTTCTTTTTGTGAGGCCCTCGCGCGTTTTCTCTAGTTTTATTTTGGGTTATGGTGGTTCAAATGTGATCGCTGGCGGGTCCTTTTCTTGTTTTTGTTAGTTCTTGATGTGCGCTGTGAGCTTGGTTTATTTCCCCCCCCCCCCCCCCCCCTTACGCGCTGCTATTTGTATTTTGTTCTTTATTTGCTGTTTCCAACTATGATTGGAAACTCGAAGCGTGGGGGATGAGGATTTCATAAAAATAGTATCAAATTTGATGTGAGCAAGTATCGTTGGAAGTACTAATTAAAGTTGGGTACATAGGGTTACTGGTAGACTTTAGTACACCCTTGAATGTTTTGAGGTGGTTTGGTTAATGATATATTTTCAATAAACTCAAAGTCGAGCCGATTCTTCAAAAACGTTGAGATTTGTAACAACTTATAACTTAGTTCCAAGACAGTTCTTGTTTGATGAGTTGCGGGGTTAGGTTATGAATGGCGTTGTTACACAACTTAAGGCTTTTGACGAGTTTCCTCGAAGAAGGGCGATGTTCATGTAGTTGGATGTTTATTTTGCTTAGAGTTGTTATGCTGCTATTTGTACCATTGTATGGGCAAGCGAGGTTGTAAGCAGTGGGTTTCCGATCGTGAAAGTTATATGAGATTCAAAGCGTGGCCCTAAGTTTATGTGGGAATGTGAGGACCATATGAAAGCTAAGTATTTAATCGATTCTTTGTAGCTGATGAAGTTGAACCTAGTGGTTAAATCTGGGATTAGGATTTCCCTAAAAAGGGGAGATATGTGACATGTGCTTTTGTGCAGGTTAGTCAAACATTAGTTATATTGACGATGTGTGAGCCTCATTATGATGTGTATACATAAATATTGTGTTTATGTGATCTTTATGTTGAGTTTGGTTACCAATCTATTGAGCGTGATCGTCTCATGGTGATTGAAGTGGGCATTTCATTTTGGTCATATTTTAGTGACAATAAAAATGATGGTATAATTCTATGTGTGTACGTATTTATATGTATATGTATACGTATTTTTTTTTTAAGTGTTAGTATTAGGTAGTAAATTAACAGTTTGGCTTGGAGAGAGAATAAATTTAGTTAGTAGATTTTAGTATTATTAAGTTAGAGAAATAAAGTATGAAATGAATTTTTTTTTTATTTTTTTTTGGTATTTAAACTAGTTTTATTTAGAAGGATGTCTAAATAAATAAAGGTTTGGCTTGGTTTTTATATAATAACTCAAATCATTAAAGGGTTTTTTGGTAAATAATAACAATATAAAAAAATACAGAAATAAAGGTTTGTGGTGGCCAGTTAAAGAAGAAAAAAAAAAAAAAGAAAGAAGAAAACCAATTTTAGTATAAGTGGGATTCTAATTAGGTAATTATCTAAACTTCTTTCTTTTCACTATAAATACAAATATCATATCCCTTATATTTTTTCCATATTCGGTCGATCAAAGTAGAGAAAAAAAAAGATTTTCTCCAAGATCATTTTGGTGATTTAGGGTTTCAAGAATCAAAGATTAAGGTATGTTCATAAACATTAATTGTTTTAATTTTCATTTTAATTCATGTAACAATAAAGTGATAGATAAATTAGGATTTCATAAAATCTGTAAATTAATCATGTTAAACTTAATTAGAAGTATTTAGGGTTTAATTAGGATCATATTGATGTATTCGGTAAGAGTTAGAACGCGATGGAATTGAATTTAGGGTTGAGCAGAATTTTGAGTCATCTTGTTCGAATATTATCTCATGATTGGTAACGAGATTTTTAATGAATCTTATGTCTATTGATAAGTTCAGAGAGTCTAGTTTTCAAAAAGTCCAGCCCCAAAAAGTTTTGAGGTAGGGAAGTTACTCAAATAATTTTCGCAAGAAAATTTGTTAAAACAGTAAATTCGGGCAGATTTGGGTTGATTTTCGGGGAAGGAAGTAAAAAACGCTACTTAAAATTCAAATTAGGGTTATAGCCCAACAAAGTGAGTATAATTTTAGGTGTCTCTACCTCAGTTCGAATGGGTAGGATAAATACATTTTTCTAAGTATTTTTCAAGGAGTCAAACTTTTGGTGTATGCGTTCAGATCAATTGAGTACTTTGAAAGATGAATTTTTATTAACTAGTTTAACTTAGTATTTTTTTTCTAAAAAAGAATCACAGTAGCTCACACTTGTTTACCCCCCCCCCCCCCTAATTTTTTTTTTATATATTTTTTATGGGAGCTATGGGATTTCTTGGGGGTAAGGAGAAAACATTAATTAGGTGTTTTAGTATTTGTGGTCATAAAGTGACTACAAATTTCTGCCGGAACCTAAAAAGTTGGAAGTTAATGGTTAAGGTTATATAGGGTATGAAAATGATATAGGAGATGTATTTAAAGGCTTATAAACTTAGTGTAAGGTTTAGAAGTCCATCATATGATTGTTACATTGGCTTGGGCATTAGTCTAACCGAGTGTAACTTATGTTTTGGTTTGTCGTTTAAGATTGTTTGCAAGATTTTGTCAAGTGATGAGATCAGGTGGATTTCATAGTCCATTTTACTATGTTTTTTGGGATGGAAATGATGCAAAATGGTTTTGTAATACATTTCTATTGTGAGGTGAGTATGTGGTTTAATTGATGCATGGAATTTTATGTAACTAGTATATCTTTATGTGTTGCATGTCGTATGACATCCATAGAGCGTGATTGTCTCCTTGTGATTTAGTTTGAGATTGGTTTTTGCCTACTTTGTGGGTATGACATCCATGGAGCGTGATCGTCTCTTTGTGATTGAGTTTGGATTTGGTTTTCGCCTACTCCACGTGGGTATGATATTGTGTAGATATGGTACCAAGAGTCTGGGATCCGGGGTAGTATTCCTCTCCATGACTATATGATGAATTTTGTGGTTTGGATCGGGGGACACGTTCCATCCCAATGGTGATTGTTAGTTGAATTCATGTTAGCATGTTATAAGAGTAATTATTTGTCTTTTCATGTTTTGTTAATATTATATACAGTAATTGATTAAAATCTTTAAATTGGGTGTCGTAAACTATGACTTCACTCAACATTATGTTGATGTTTTAAGCTATTTTTCAGGGTGAGCGGTATGACGGTGTTGAAGTGAATAAAGTGGCTAGAGAGACCATTTGGCTGGCCTTGGAAGTTCTCATTTGCTTTTGTTTAAATTGTTTGTATGAGATCTTGAATGTTATTAGTTATATTGGTTTGAGGACATTGTCTTTGTTCAGGAGTGATGAGAGCAAGCGCGCACGCTTGTGTTGTGTCGCTTTGTTATGTAAAGGTTGTCGTTCTTATGTTTTCGGTATGAGTATTGTCATAAGCTATCGTGTCTTTTATTTTTTTTTGAGCTATGCATGGTATGGTGGTGGGGTTTCTCTTAGTATTGTTGAAAACCTTGTGTTGGGTCTGATATCCATGAAGTTATGCCTGAGTTTCGCTTGGGGGTTTGTGTGTGCGTTAAATATATTTTTGGGCCCTCGATTATTTCTGATTATACACGTGGTGTTTTTATAGAATTTTGGGCCAAGATGATGGATTCAAAAACCTTGTTTTATATAGGTTATAGATCGTTGAATGAATCACTTTTAGTCTTTTTGAGTTCTGGTTGATTGTTGAAACACGTGTGTGTGGTGTGGTGTTCGAGCGTTTCTATGTATTGAATCCTATTCAGTTTATCGATATAATGAGATAATATTTTGATAATCATGTCCTTAAGAGTTTTTTATTTAATAATTACCAAATGAAAAATGTTAGAGATATTTAGTTCTGAATAGCTCTCTCGACAATATAAATGTTATATTGTTTGAATCGTGGGAAGTTAATAAACTCAACGAGTTATGCAGGAACGCATATGATTCGTCAACTGATCTCATATTTCAAACAACTAATCAGTTCTTATTACTGTAATATTAATACATTCTATTGTATATGTAAATATTAGCACAGGTCTAATAATTTTCTAGATGACTTACCAGCGAGGTCAATACAAGATTCTCAGTGTTGTGTTGAGTAGTGATAACGAGCGTCTAATAGGATATTCAAGGAATAACATATTAAATTATGTAATACCATTTAATAAATCTCTAATCAATGTCTGGACATGTGTTAAATTATTATGATTTATATAATTTTATCATATGAAACCTTTTGTTCTACGAAGTACGGATTTAACGAAGACGTTTCCTATGTGGTCACATTAAAGCTCAGTGAGTTCATATCTACGTATGAACACCCGGGACCAAAAACACATAACCACTTCACTTGTAAAAAATACTAATATTTGAGGTCGTAAGTGTGGCAGAATTCATGGTCATTGCTGCCACTTCACTTGTAAAAAGCTGAATGTAAATTATCTAGTTGCGGGCTCTTGTCTCTTCATTTTTTTCTTTTTGAGGCGCAAATGAATATACCTAGGCTTATTCACCAACTCGAATAATTATAATGTGATAATATTTATAACTTACCACATTGGAGTCAGTTAGCCATTGATTAGAATGTGGTACCGATTGAGCTGTAAAAGTAAAGCTACCACTTGTTAAGGCAAACAATCTATATTTCAGAGAAAAGTTGGAAACTTTTTACACAGTAATTAATTACATGATTTTCTCATAAATTTAAGATTTAGCGACAATCGTGACTGCTTAAGAACTTGCTTAAATCTGTTGTCATACGCATTGTCATATAGCACACTATATTGTAATTTATATCCTAAGTCCAATATTGCTCAAGTTAAATGTTGTCAAAAATACATATGAATATCGTATTTCGAATAATCATTCATAGATCAAATGCATGATGAAAAAAGTTTTTTTTTTTAAGTGTATTTAAACATTGTAGTTAAACACATAGGTTTTAAAAATTCTCGACGGGAAGAGTTTGTTGAAACTTTTAATTTGGGGGTTTTGCTGAAATTTTATTTCACTATCAAATTTAATTATGCAATGTTTATATTTCTCCTCCCCAACACCACGCTCCAGCGGAATTAGGTATGTTGTTGTTGTTGCTGCTACTTTCTGGCCAATAGCTAAGTTTGACATATTATTGGCATGTTTACTTATTGGTTACTAGTTTTAGAACCGTGCGCGTACGATGGTTTTGACATAAATCACGCTAACGGAGTTTTAACATATGTCTAATTTAGTAAATGTTTGTGTATATTTAAAAATGCTTATAAATAATTTATAATAATCATCTTCATCAATAAATATTTGTATTCATTGTTTAGATTTTTTTTGTCTAGAGTTTTCTTTTGTATAGATATTTTATTAGACGAAGAATTTGATTTTGTTTAGCCGACATTGTATTGAGTTTGATATTGTTGTTTAATTTTAACTATTGACCATGTTGTAGACATTATACGTGTTTAATAGTGCATAATGTCATGAGCTTAAAGACAAAGTTTAAATAATATTTTTTCAAATATTCTTATTTAAATTTGAAATAGAATTAGATGAGTTGTTTTTATATGTATTATATTTATTTTCATATCACAGTAAGATGTGTTTTTATTTTGATACTTAGAGCTTGGGGTATTATAACGTGACTTCACGCCATATCACATGTGGCAATCATTTTGACTTCGCCACTCACAAGCCACCATACCGCCTCCCCCTTTCGCCAAGTCCAACGCCAGTTAGCTCGCGAACGCTGATGAGGTGTCATTTTATACACTATTTCGGGGTCATTTAACCCTCTAAATCATGCAAATATGCCTAGATTATGTGCTTAATCGTTTGTTTTCGTGTTTTTAGCACTTGGATGACATTTGGAGGAAATACACTTGACTTGGGCTCATTAGGAGAAGAAACGGACAAGACTATGACTCTACACCATTTATCTTGAAGAATTGTGCATACAGAGCATGGAGACGGCGTCGCGATTACTAAGCGACGGCGTCAGGATTTTATAATGACGGCGTCATAGATTTGGCGACGGTGTCAGGACGTAGCCGACTTTAAACGGCTCTAGAAGATTCCACGTGGCGACGGCGTCATGACTTCAACACAACGTCGTCGCGCCGTTTTTCCTATATATACAAAACCGATTTTTAGGGTTTTTAGTGTGTAGCTTTTAGGAGACGAACCCCAACTTTTATAGTTGAATTTGGCAGCTTTTTAGGCCGTATTTAGGGCCTCAAAACCCTTTGTAACAGTCTTTAATCCATGTTTTAATCAAGTAAAGTTCATTTATCCCTTTAATCTTTCAATATGTCTATGTATTGTTTGATTAATTTATGTTCTTTACCTTCTTATAACATGCTAGGCTAGATCTTTTAGTATTTAGTTATGATTGCATGAAACTTAGATTGTAGAACCTTTTAATGTTGCTTCTTGTGATGGATGTGCGCGTTAGGCTTTAGAAAACTAGCCATAAGATATTAAATTGGCATAGACGTCTAGGGAAACGTGATTGTGTAAAAAGCAACATCAGGTGACAGTCTTCATTACTAAAAACTACCTTACCTCTAATATGGTTGAATTCCCTCTTAGATATTTCAATTGCATTTAAATATACTCTTAGGTGCCTTGTAAAATATCTCATACTACCTTAACTTTGTGCTTTGCCTTAACTGAGATAATTTAAATAAACGGCGGGTTCGTGTAATTCGTTTATGACTTAGGAAATACTTACACAGATCATCACAAGTGTGACAAAGCAACAAGATTAGGAGAAGCAATATGAGGAGAGTTGCATGATAAGTAAATAACGTTGTTTTATCATATTAAGTATACCACCGGAAGTTAGTTTAGATTTTATTAGTTTAATTAATAAAAACAAACCAACCTCTTAAACCATGATATTTACTTGCTTTCATAAAAACACTATAACGACATGACTACATAAAGTAACTACTTCACATCCTTCTCTAGACACTCCGTTAGAAACTATATGCTCCACATCATAACATCAAACATATTCTGTATATATTGTCTTGCTATTGGATTTTAAACTATGCAGTATAACTAATGCACTGACATGAAGTCGTTACCTACAACAAATGAAGATTCTTGCTAAACAAGCTCCAGTATTTTCGCACCACCGTACCAGAACGGAGATCCAGATTTACCAATTGGCAAATGGGTGCCTGTCGACAAGAGTAACCGCGTGTTAGATGTACTAAAGTGACAAAGGAATCCAATCTTCAAGGTTGTTGTGGCCATACTGAAAAATACCAACTTCTTCAGGGCCTTCACGGCATCTTCCACGATTCCTGCTATTTACATTCAGCAGTTCTGGGACACCATGCGTTATGACTCAACTATTGGGATTTACAGCTGTCAGTTAGATAAGCAATGGTTCAATCTTCACAAATATATTCTCAGAGATGCACTTCAAATCTCACCAATCAATGATAACAATCCATTTGTGGCTCCACCCTTGAGTGATGCAGTTATAGAATATGTCAACACTCTAGGATACCCCTGTACGCTCAGGAACGTGTCTGCAATGTCCGTTAATGATCTCTATCAACCATGGAGAGCCATCTTGTCCATGATCAACATGTGCCTTACGGGTAAAACTGCTGGACATGATAGGCCAAGACATCATGTGCTTCAGATCCTTTGGGGTATCATTCATCGCTCCAACATCGATTATGCTGAGAGGATTTGGGAAGAATTTGTTCAATCAATACAAACCTTCCTCACTGACAAGAAGAGGCTGACAATGACTTCACGTAAAAAGAAGAAGTCCTCTCCTTTGCTTATCCCAAGCATCAGATTCACCAAACTAATCATCTATCACTTGAAAACCAAGCACAATAAACACCCAAGAACTGGTTCACCTCTTCACTACTCGCATGATGATAACATTTTGGGCAATCTCAGGTTTGTTGGTAAGGATGGTAGGGAAGTATTTGATATGCCGATACCTGATGCTCTTTTCACTGATGGAATTAAAAGAGCACCATACTACGGCGGATACCTAGCTCATGTCGCTGATTATCAACAATATCTGGATGGAGAACACGGTATGGAGAAAAAAGGAGCAATACCCGAATCTCCTGCTGGTGACAAAGCTTCAAAACCCAAATCAACTTCTTCACAACCACCCAAACCTAAACCAGCACCCACTAAACCATCAAAAGCAGTTCTAGAAAAGAAGCAAAAGCTGGTCAAGGAAACTCCTGATGAACCCTCACCAGCTAAAAGATCAAAGGCTGGTCTAGTGGGAAAAAGGCGCAAACCTAAAAGTCCACTTAAGTTGGTAGATGAATTTGCCGATGAAGGTGTTCCTATTTCAGAACCTAGGATTGATGATGAGGAAGCTGACTATCAACAGGCTGTGGAACTAAGCTTGAAAGATCTTGAGGCAAAGAATCAGGGACCAACTCTTACTGTGGTGATACGGGAACCGACTCTAGGAGATTTCAACCGCTTCCAGAGTTACAAGAAAAGGGAAAATGGAAAGTCATTGAAGAACAAGCTGCTCGTGATCTACTCACCCTTCAGACTCTAAAGAAGATCCCAACCTATCAATTTATCTTTTAGAGGCCCACTCCTATGACCACTGAACCCTTTGGAAATGCTAAATCTCCTTCCTTGGATGCTGAACTAGCTCTTGCAGACAGTGAAACAACATCTGATGAGGTAGTGACTCCTGTTAACAAAGAGAAAGATGCATCCAACAGGGAGCTCACTAAGATCAATACTGGAGTTCAAGATGAAGGCCAGGCTGGATTAAACCCTGGTAAACAAGATGAAGGCCATTGCTATAATCAAACCCTTTAACTTAAACTATATTCCATCAAACAAGTCAGAGGTTCATTGCTTGGACCAAACTTTGAAACCCATGGACTTAGTGGTATTAATGCCTTCTATTAACAAAACCCTGATACCAATAGATTGTAGAGTATATACTACAAACTTCTTACCAAAATTTTATGATAACCACAAACTCCAAACTGAATAACCTTATATTCTTGCAGACCAGTAAGCACCCCTGGAACCTGTGTGTGTCTCCTACAACCTCATAAACGAACATCCGCATCACTAATCATTTTCTGCACTAATCTAAGCCACCGGGAAGGATGAAACCAGAGAAAACCAATGCTGAATCAGAGGTTCAGTCAATGGTTATGGTCCCCATTCATCAGGACACCTCTTCGGTTCCTCCAATGACCACTCCGGTTAATGATCTCACAACGTCACAACCAGACTCTCTAACTATCCTTGCTCCACTCCCAACATCGACAGCAACAACCGCAGTAGTCACAACAACAACAACTCTTCCACCACCACCACTCCAACCACAACAAAGCACCACAAATCCGATCTTATTATAATGCATAGGTGAGCTTGAACAACACATGGAAAACTTGATACAAGACAAATCAGCTCTGGAAGAAAGGTTGGACAAACATGGGTCTCGTTTATTCAACTTGGAGAATCTTAATATTCCTCAAAAAGTGAGCAAAGCCATTGATGAGATTGTCACTGATGCAGTTGATTGGACTCTCCAAGCTTCACTTCGTGCTCGCTTTAGAGATTTACTCGAAGCTTACATGAAAGAGATTCTTCTACAACGAATATGGGAAATTGGGTCCTACAAAACCCATGAAGATCACAAGAACCTCTACGAAGTACTGGAAAAGTCAATGGATCGTGACCATTCAGATGAACTTCAAGCAGACCTGGCCGAAGCTCATAAGAAGCGTCGAAATAGATCAGAGTCACCAAGAACTCCTTCTAGATCACCACCACTACCTCCACCTCCTCCTCCATCGTCTCTAGGAGCTTTTAGTGCTCCAGGAGCTCCTAGAGCTTCAGGGTCTTCACAAATGCCTCCACCTCCTCCTCCTCAATCTACTAATACCAGTCGAGGCAATCAACAACAAGGTAGTGGGGCTCTAAATTCATCTAAGACTGCGGCCTCAACATAACAATACATGGCTTGAACTATATCTGACACTAGATACGAGTCAACTGGTTTTACTGTTACTCAAGAAACATCTCCTACAGATTATATGATGAATGATTATTCCATTCCTGATGAACAGGTACATTTGTCTAATGATGAACACACCGGGAATGATCACCTACCCAAAGCTGACTTGAGAAAAGACTGGTGGAAACCACTCCCTGAAGAAGAAAGACCAGCAACTCTTGAACCTGCTTGGACCATCCCTTCTTCCAATGTATCAGATATTGAGAACAACTGGGCTTCTGCATTGGTTTCAACCTATGAACCCCCTACTGAGAACTCATTGCTTGCAAATACTTGAGACATGACGACTTTCATGAACCAGTACTAGCAAAAAGTGAACAAGACCATGCTTACACAAGCAGACTTCGAAGGGCAGGCATATGAAGTTGTTAAAGCTTTCTACCCAAATGTCATTCACCTTCAGTTCCAGATGGAGGAGTGTCACAAGATGCTTACAGATCAGATTAACTAGGCGAATCCGAAAGGTGATCAAGTCAAAATCGATGTCAGCCGACCACTGCCTCTCGGTGGTCCTCCAGGTCATGTCACTATTCAAACATAATTCTTTTTCAATAAAGACTTGGAGTATTTAAGATATGGCAACAAGGGAAGCAGGCCTGCACTATCGATTTCCATGATGAAGGTTGCTAGCTATCATGACTTTGGACTTGAACTACTAGTGCCAGAGCAAATGTGGATTGATAAAGTGTGCACCTATGACATAAGTACCGCTTATGGTATTTCTCACTGGTCGTTCAATCGACAGAAGTTCTATATTGAGAGACATGATTCTCCGTCACATTGAAGAGAAGTCAGAAAATACATGCGGGTTCTCAGTGTTGTCAGAATCAAAGCCTATTCAAGATACAGGTATGACTACTTGAGCGAAATTGTTCTTCAAAGAGCTGATTGCCAAGAACACAAGATTGCTGAAAAAGATTTCAAGAACATGTATCCTAGTGACTTTGAAGACCTGAATTTGTTCCTTTTGCAAGGTCATCTTGATCATCTTCCTGGTTCCAATAAACGTATGATATCTATTGCTGTCAAACTATGGACCCGAAACTTAGTGATTCGACAGCGGGTTAAAGACTTTTAACTCGACATTGAAAGCTACCAGACACAGCTGAACCTCACTAAACCAGGATGGGATGCTAAAGGCTTCGAGTTCAAGCATGATTATACCATCATTGAGTCTTCTCGAGCAGTAGTGTTACCGGTCAACATCAATGAATGAAAGATCATGAGGTTCAACGAAATATACAAGTTTAGTGATGGTACGTTGACACGTATTCTGGAAGCACTGGATTACAGAGTTAAGGAATTCAAGATTAAGCGGCTTAATCCGGGTATAAATACGCGATTTTGGAGTCAAAAGGACGTAACAAGGAGCAAAGAGTTTATGTCTGCTATTGAAAGGCGACTGAAGATGAGAAGGATCTACCGGAACTTGGAATGCTTTTTTGGTGGACAAGTTCGTGATATTAACTATAGACTTCTTCAGAGAACGGAATGATCTCTTCATTCCATTTATAAGGTCAGTATCATTTGTAATATATTGTAAACTTTTTACATTATAGAGTAGTGTTGTAGTTAGTGTTATGTGTCAGTGTATGATTTTTTCATTAAATTTAAAATATTTCAAACCTATCATACCTGACACTAACAGAATCCCTCATAGATTAAGGGGGAGCATTAATATGTTCCCCGTTCGGCTTGTGATTAATCAGCACAATTTTCTCCTAGTTTTTCTAACATATTCGAATCTATTGGTATCTAAAATATCAAAGGATTTGACATTTTTGATAAGGGGAGAAAATGTGATTTAAATATGAAAACTGATAAAAAAATATGATTTTGTAGACTCATGTGTATACTCCTCCCTTCTTGTGCTAAACAGTTTTGATTAATCGATGCACATGTTGAGGGGGAGCGTTTCTGAAAATTCAAAAACAATCGAGGTACTAAAAGCTTTGATATTTATATCACAAGTACTTGATTGAGTTTTTCAATTAGTTTTATGGCAAGGTTAACTATACCAAAAAGACCAACCATGTATTTAATTTTATTGGAGTTATAAGGTTGGTAAGGTTAGGTATTAGTTCCTATGATCCAGCCAGAACCAGAGGGATCTACCAAGGGACAATCCACTAGTTAGTGTAGAAGTCCTTAGGTATGACATAAAAAAGGAGTAAAAGTGAGAATAAGGGAATAGTGCCGACTGAGATGGAGCTAGTACTGGAACAAACCCAATAAGGTACTAGTCATGAAGTCTCGGTAAGCACTGAAGGGGTTGAAGAATGAAAAAGAAATGTAAGGATAAAGGGTGTAAAGAAAGAAGCCCTACACACACTTAGGCAGAAACCGGGTCAATACATCTGCTGTCAGAATCACAAAGATGATTGCTGACATTGAAGACTGACATCATGAACCCAGTAATGCAATGTACAACCCTCCCTAGCTACTCAGAATCTCTCAAAATATTTTTGTTTCATTTCTCACATAGACTAAACACGTAATCTATTGACTTTCTCACTCCGAGTTAGTTGATATTGAAAAGGTGGCAGTCCGCTCCAGCCTCCGATCACTAAAACTAAAATGCACAATTGAGTCTAGAGCCAAGAGATCATCAATTAATCTCATTAGGACACTATTCCATATTACTTGTTCTTCACATAATGTAAAAACAAGGGTTATCATAAGAGTCTTACGCATTATCCTTGTTGTTTTGCTAGAATATCCAAGTGACACTTATGTGTTCATAATGAAGATGGAAATCCCGCTTGAGCCAACATCAAACAAGCTTATGGTAGGTGACTTGTGAGATCCTTAATGGGTCAAACTTATGACACTGGATATCGAATCAGTCCAGATTATGAATTGACAATTAATGAATTTTGATAAAAGATTAACACTCTCGATGTGTCACAAAAACACTTTATCAAGTGACACGTCCATTGATTTTCAAATCAATTTTCCTCTTCAATCGGTAAGATAGTAACTAACCGATTCACTCTTATCGTGTTGTCTGCTTTGAGACATTCCGATTAAGAGAACAGGCAAGTTAGGTGATTCTGATGTTCATGCGTTGGATGATCCGACACTTATACTGGAAATCTTGTCAAGGAGATTCTTCTTAAGATTGAATCTACCTGATCATAGGTCGGTCCTCACAGGATCTGGAGATTAATCAAACCAAACTCGGGCGAATGACAAAGCCATATTCGTCCACAAGCTTTATTGCTAACTATTTTATTACAGGTTCAAGTAAAGATGGAGATGGAGATACCTCGTTCCAGTTGAGTCTATTTCATAACCGCATGTTCATACTCGACCGATACATCTAATGACCTTGTAAAAGCTGAAGTATATGTTTCAAAGCTTTTGCAACTCTGATATCCAAATCCTCTCGAAGTGATCAAGTATTAAAGTTAAAGGAACTTAAAGAACGATGAATAATCAAGCTTTCACCATCAAGAAAGGTATGAGCATGCCAGTCCAGATGTCACAAGCACAAAACGGTGAAAGACCACAAGTTAATGATCAAAGATTAGATTTGGCTGATGATCTAAAAGAAGCTCAAGATCACATATCAAGTACAATCATAAGCCACAAGACAAAGTTCACTACCTCAAAGTACAAGATATTACGTGAAGAATCAAAGACTATGAGCTAAACACAAGATCAATCAGAAGATTGCTGAGCTTAAGTTTGTATTTTCTGGGGTGACCTCTCTTAGGGAGAGATTGTTAGATATTAGAAAAAGACTCGGTCACCCCGTGTATTTTCCCGTTTATTGTAGCTCGTAGTTAAGCGTTTAATGTATAGCATTCGGTAATAGGCCGGGTATTAAACCCAATATGTAAACCCTCTACCAAGGCCTTTAGGCCAGTTTGTAACTTACTATATAAGCCTCTTCCATGCCTTGGAAGAGGCGGTTAGTCATTTCATAATACAAGTTCATTTTCTCTTACTAGAAAGCTTTTTTCTCTAACTTTCTCTCTCTAGACTTGACTAATCCATCTATCTTCCATTGTGTTATGATTTCCAATATCCTACATATTTTATACAGGACCTCATAAAAGAAATATCAACAAAGTTGGTGGAATGCATATTTTCTGGAATTCTGTGTGTGTGTTATTTGTGCTAGGATTCAGACGCTTTTTCAGTACACAATCTTGCTCATAAACACAACATGGAGAATCTATCGAGCAAATATCAGGGGAGTTTCTCATTCTAATTCTTTTTAAATTCTCGTATTTAATGTTTTATATATACAACGAGGACGTTGTATAATTCAGGTGAAGGGATGGAATTAGAATGTTTACTTGTCCTATTTTTCACACTAAAATGCTTAAATTATGCTCAAATTTAAAAAAATTTCAAGCATACATTTGTGAAATTACATGTTACATAACGCGCACACAATAACCCATGTTAGATATTGTGAGGATTCAACCTATCCATTTCCAAATGTTTACCCAAATTCCACAAAATATGAGTGTGCCGGTGATGTAGTAGACTTTAGAACTTGGCTTGGTATATATCTATTCGAGACCATAATAATGAGTATGAAAAGTTTAGGGGTGAGTGGGAAGTTGACCGTTACAGGAACGCCAACTTAGGTTGTTGTTTTTGATCGATGATCAAGATGTTGTAAATAGTCGAGTCTTTATCATGGTAATGGTCGGGAAAAGTGTCTAGCAACTTATATCTTAGTCTTAATCTATTTGTTTCTTGATTTTTATTTAACAACAATTTACTTCCTCTCACCTAATGATTAGCCGTTGGTTTTACGCGAATGAGGACTTGTTTGAGCGTGCATGTTTATTCCGTCATTACGGCCATGTATGCATGTCTTAGCTGCTTCGTTGGTTTACGACTTTTGGTGAAAGTTAGAAGGTTTCTACCCTATATCATTTTTCATCCTAACCGTTGGTTAAGTTCGAATAGGGATGTGATCGAACACACATGTCTACTCCGTCGTTATGGCCATGTATGTATGCTTCAGCTGCCTTGTTGGAGTGGTACTTCTGGTGAAAGATTGTAGAATGATCAACCGTAAGCCTTTCCATACAAAAACCCATATTTACCTTTATAAACTTGTTACTCCTTGGCTTTAGTGGTGGAGATGTGTATCCTTGCCAAGCTTATGATAGAATACTCGTCATGACCGAGCAATTGAGCGAATTAGTTACATGTTACCACATAGATTAGTTTAGTGATTTGAGTGATTTCATCTTTCTATTTCGTAAGGTGTTTGGTTGTGTACTTGTAATAGATCAAATAAGTGCTTTAACAGAAAATATCCTTAGGGATACATTTTTATAAACTTCTAAAGGCTACTTGAGGACAAGTAGGATTCAAGTGGAGGGATATTTGATGACATCAAATAACATTTATTTTATAGCATCATTTATCCCATGTTATTAACCCATTTTGTATAGTTATTGCAAAGAATTGTTACTTAATCGTTTATATTTGAGAATTATAATAATTACGGAGTACTTGGTGAATATTAGCAAAAGGCGCGTATTCAGGAGCTTAAATGAAGATATTTTGAAGATTACTATTCTGAAGACCAATACGCCGTATCCATCAAGGAAGATACGGTGTATCCGTGCCTGCACTCACCAAAGACCACAAAGGAATAAATCTCAATATGCCGTATCCAGAGAGACTTAATATGTCGTATCAAATATATAGTATGTGAATATTCTGGAAGATATCAAACGTGGTCCCTACTCCAAGAAATCCCCAATACGCTGTATCCAATCCTTGGATACGTCGTATCGAACCGACTTCCAGACCTTATAAATAGAAAACTCAAAAACGAGTTTTAAGTGTGCTAAATCATATTCTCGATACCTAAACCATAAAAGTCAATTTTCAGAGGAGAAAAAGTGCAGAAGAGGTCGAGCAACGTTATCAATTCCATAGGAGACAATGTGTAATTCCATATACTTTAGTAATCGTTCAATTTTTGGTATCATTCGTTAACTCGCTTAGTTTACCTTGGCTAAATAAATGCTTTTGTATTTATTATGACGTTTGAAGGCTAATACCTTTGGGTATTAGCCATTATTATGAAGATCTGAATGTTTGGTATTTGTTTATCTTGATTTCTTGATTTATCATTGAATGCTTGTTTATGTTTATCAATTTATACTTGTTTACGCGCTTTTGTATGCGACCTATCATTCAACTAGATCTAGTGATACGGACCAAGTAGATCTAGAGTCTAGGATACCTCTCCATATAGTAATCTATACATCTAGAATCATAGGATCACAAATATTGTCCTTCTAAGTCTGTGACTAGGATACGCTTCGGGCTTAACTAGTTAATTAGATATTGCCAATGGTTTATTGATCGTGTTGACTAGCAGGTGACCTAGATAATTCAACAAGTAACGTTCTGATTCCATTGGATAGTTGGACAAGTGGACTACTAGTGTATAAATTACCATTAAGCGGTAAGTGGGTAAAGTCTCTATGAGCTAGGGTTTAACAAGATCACCATTGCTTTAATCCCTAAGATAGATTATAATCAGCAAATAAGGATGCTTTATGCGGATGCTTTAATTGTGACAGAATTAATGTGTCTAGGTCTTAGGATGATGTAACGCCTAAGTCTTAAGAATGATATGCCACCTCGAGAGAAGAAATCATTGCACTTAATAAACAAACCAACTTTCTAATCGGATTAATAATGGTTAATATAGTTTTCTTATATTTGGCTCGACCGCTCTTTTATCTTTTGTTTATTAGCTTGCGTGGGTTAAAGTGCCTTGAATTGATTGTAGTCACCAACCAAACCGTGCCAGTCTCTCAGGCTAAAAATCCCCCTTTTCCCATTAGAATTAGGATTAAGACTAACATAGGTTTAGAATAGAATAGAATTAACATAGATTAGATAACCAAGATATTAATTAAATTGATAGATTTAACCTCGCTTCAAGTGTTTGACACCCTACTTACCACAAAACTACTACCGATCGGGTACATTGTCCGTTAAAGTGTTGTTTTTGGTTTAGTCGGCAAAATATGAATTTAAAACTTGAATCAATAAATTATACACCACACAACGAAACATCACTTGTCTTGGGCTTTGACCCCGAAACATGGACAATATTAGCTTAAAGTCCAAGCCTGTTAATCTCGAATAGCCTATTACATAATAGCACTAATTACGACTAAGACGATCGATAACAATCTCCCCTAATGTTGAGGTCTTCTTTGATCTCCCCAACATTGACGTCCTTGATGGAGGTTATCATGATTTAAATTTATCTTCCCTAACGTTGAAGATATGACGTTTGATATTTGCCTTGGTTGGTCTAGTCTTTGTATTTTCTTGTTTGTAATGGCTTTGTTAATTCATACTTGAGATGACCGATAACATTCTTTCAGTGTCATTTATGTGATTATGATCTTGAGCCTTTATCTTTTGACTTTGAGTTCTTAAGATCTTTCATCTTGCATCATCTCCTTGACTTGAATAATCTTGACTTGACTTTCTTGATCATCTTGTGCTCTTGACCGACATACTCATACTTATTGCATTCTTGTTTGACTTATATGAACATAAGGCTAACAGTCTCCCAAAAATATGATTCTTGATTTGACATTAAAGATCTTTGAGTTAGTTTAGGATCAACACTCTTGATGCTAACTGATTGACTTTTAGAGCTCGAGTATGGGTATGTGGTAATGAATCCGACTTTGCTGGTACATGGTTGCAACACCGACGTTGAAATCGGCATTTAAAAGGTTAGTAATAAACAACATGTATAGACGGAAGTGTCTTTGTCACTTCGTTGAATACGGTTGCAATAACCACGTTCCCCGTTAATCAGTATAAATACTGCCTGTGATCAGATAGAATTCATATGAATCTTCTTGGTAGGGTTTCGCAGCTATACTAGCCGTTCTCGTTACCGGAGCGTCTCAAAGTAGACAACACGGTAAGAGTGAATTAGATAGTTACTATCTTTCTGATTAAGTCGTCAATTTATTTACTGGACCAATATCGATATCCAGTTAGCACAAGCTTGATTCATATAGAATCTTGCAAGTCACCTACCGCAGAGCTATTTAAGGTTGACTCTGGAAGGATTTCTATTTGTCACTCTGAATACTAAAGAGTATCACTCTGAATGTTCTGGCAAGATCTCAAGGATAATACGTAGGAACAATTTGTACTTTGACATTGTGTCCTAATGAGATTTATAATTTTATCTCTCATGGCTCTAGACTCGATTTGTACACTTTGGTTTTAGTACACAGAGGCTGGAGCTGACTGTCACCTTTTCAATATCAACAATCTCGGAGTGACATGTCAATAGATAACGTGTGTATCTCCGTGACAAATGAGACAAGTTTCTTTTAAGAGAAACTTGAATGGCTGGGAAGGGTTGTGCATTGTACCATTGGGTCTATGACGACTTTCTTCAATACGAACAATCATCTTTGTGATTTTGATTGATTATGTATTGACCCGGTTTTTGCCTAAGGTGTTTGGAGGGCTGCTTTGTTTTCACCCTTTATCCATACATTTCTTTTTCATTCTTCAACCCCTTCAATGCTTACCAAGACGTCATCACTAACACCTTGTTGTGATTTTTCTAGTGTTAGCTCAATCTTAGTCGGCATTATTCCTTTTTTCTCATTCATCTCCAATCATACCTAAGGAGTGCTATTTCTAACTATAGATTGTCCTTAGGTAGATCCCTCCATTTCTGGTTGGATCACAGGACTTATACCTAACCTTAACCACCTTATGACTTCATCGACGTCGTGAGTTAATTGGTTGTGGGTATATAGATCAAAACCATAAAACCTTTGATACAAACATTTTGAAATACTCCCCCTACAGATATGCTTTGAGATTCAAAATTGTTTTGCACATGAAGGAAAGAGTTGCACTTAGAGTCTTAAAGATCACATTCTTCTATATCACATTTTAATCATATTTTCTCCCCTTATTTAAAATAATAAATCTTTTAGTATTTGAAATACCAATTGATTAAAATTTATGACATGAAAAAATCTAGGGGGAGAAAAATTATACCATGATATTGCATGAATTCATTTTTCTGATAGCTTTCCTTCAACATAATATGTGGGATACCACTAATTTCTAAAACTTGACATTACAAGGAAAAAATGATATGACACCACAAATATGTTGAAGACGGAGTGAGATGCCTTAGTAAACAATGTATATTATTAGTTAACATTATAACTTCCACATTTTAATGTTACGAAATGTGTTTGGATAAATAAAATTGACATTTATGAAATGTACCCAATACATTAAAAGGCTTTCTTTTAAAAGCTCCCCCTCAAAAACTGATTCACTTGTTACGTTGACATTGTTGAGCATTCTTTTTACCAATTGTACCAGTTATAAACATTAAATATTGTACCAATTGTTAAATATATTAAGGAAGTGAGTGTTGAACACACAATTTTAACAAATATCACTTTTTATGGAAATATACCACAAATTATATTGTAGACAATTTGACATTGAAAGTTGTTTTTGAAAATTGTGTTCAACAGTTTTAAAAACCATGATAGAAGACTTCTCTTCTATTTAAAGAGTAAGCACACTGAAACGTACACTCCCCTATTACATTCGGGTCTGAGTTATGCACTGAAATGTACATACTTCATCAAGAAAAATTTAGAAATGACATGTTTTAAAACGTTTGAACTCTTGCTCGAACTTCATTTACACACCCGTGTCAATGTTAATCGACATTTCTAGGTACGTAAATGTTATCGATTCCAAGAGACATGTCGAGAAGATTCATTTTGGTATTTTTTAAAATTTTCTGATTTTATATTTGTTTTTCTAGATTTTAAATTTTTGTATTTTCTTTTTGTTGATTTTATAATTTCTTATTTTCTTTTTCAAAATTATTTATAAATCAAAATAAAGAGAAAAATAAAAATATTTACAAATCGATGTTTGATGTATATCAAGCAGATTCGTTTGCCAAAACCTCCTGTTCTTCTGGAGTCAAACATCTCATACCGAGTCGTCTGATGCGATACTTAAACCTATCTTCGGGTAAGGCTTTAGTAAACAGGTCAGCCAACTGGTATTCAGTTCCGACAAAGAATAATTCAACAATACCCTCTTCAACCTGTTCCTTTATGAAGTGATATCTGACATCAATATGCTTGGTATGGAAATGTTGGACTGGATTACACGAGATGGCTATGGCTGCCTTTGAGTCACAATACATAGCTATTTTGTCAAAGTGGAAGCCATAATATGTGAGTTGAGTTCTCAACCATAGAACTTGAGCGCAACACGCAGATAGAGACACATACTCGGCTTCTGCTGAAGACATTGAAGTGCAGTCCTGCTTATTTGACGACCAGCTGACTAGTTTATCACCACCTAGATATTGTATACCACCAGATGTGCTTTTACATGTATCGAGACAGCCTGCATGATCTGAATCTAAAAAAGCAGTTAGATTAAAGCCGGTGTCCTTCAGATACCAGAGTCTCATGTTAATGGTAATCATAAGGTACCGAAAGATCCGTTTAACCTCCCTGAGGTGTTTTTCAGTTGGTCTCAATATCCGATCTACTTGTTGTTAAGTACATGAGTGCCCTGACCATGCTACGATATTTCGTTTGGTCAGCAGGAGATCCACTCAAGTTAGCATCTAGGGGTTTTGTAGCCATTGGAGTGCCAACGTTATCACATGAGATCATACCATGCTTTTTAAGCATCTCTTGAGCATACTTAGCTTGATTTATAAAAATATCACGTGGGGATTGGTGAATCTAAATTCCTAAGAAGAATTTTAGCTCCCCCATCATAGACATTTCAAACTTGTTGTGCATTAATTTTTCAAACTGTTTTGAAAGTTGTGGGTGCGTAGAACCAAAAATAATGTCATCAACGTAAATTTGCACAAGCAATATGTCTTCCCCTTTTTAGTAATGAACATATTTTGATCAATGGAACCTTTTGAGAACCCTTTGGTTACCAGGAAGTTGGAGAGATCATCATACCACGCCCTTGGAGCTTCCATATAATGCCTTTTTGAGACGGTAGACTTTGTCAGGATGATGTGGGTCTAAGAATCCGTCTGGTTGATTGACGTACACTTCTTCTTTTAGAGGACCGTTAAGAAAAGTTGTCTTTACGTCCATCTGATAGATAGGAAATGACTTGTGTGCAAAATACGCAACGAAGAACCGGACAGCTTCCAATCGAGCGACTGGAGCAAATGACTCTTTGAAGTCAATTCCTTCCTGCTGGTTGTATCCCTTAGCTGCAAGACGAGCTTTGTTACGAATTACAGTATTCTCCTCATCACGTTTGTTTTTCCAGAGCCACTTCATGTTAATGACATTTTTGCAGAGTGGTCTGTCG
>BQNB010040296.1:4926-30781 GCA_026074375.1 Tanacetum coccineum
CTAACAGTACTAACTATAACTAACAGACTTAACTTTAATACTAACAGTATTAAGTCTGTTTACAATATTTTCCTAACACCCTTAATATCAGAAAGTTTCCAAGCGATGGCTCGCTTGTGGGACTTAAGAACCTCGATTAGAGCTGCCTTTTCCTCATTTTTTAAATCTTTTGCAATTATGACGGGCAACTTGTCGTCACCCTCCAAAAATGCATATTCCAAATGAGGTGGCAAGTCCTTGAGTTCAACCTCAGGGGGCTCATTAACTGAAGAGTTTGCTTTACAGATTTTAAGATCTTTTCGAGTTTCCGGAAAATAATTTCCTTGATTGGGAGGTGGTGGTGAGGGATCACTATTAAGGATTGCTTCGCGGAGAAGTATGTCCCCATCAGGGTCATAATAATGGTTGGATCAACTTCCGGTGAAGTTGGATCATCCTCTATAGCAAGAAAGAGTCGTCTTCTCGAAAAAGGAGAAATCACTGGTACCCCGGATGGAGTTAAAGTTGGAGAAACAGTAGAGACGATTGGATCATAGTAAGGTGGTGGGATTGCCACTTGTGCCAACATTTGAGAACCAAGAACTTCTTTGAGAGTATTCTTCACAAGCCATATCAATGACGGTCCAATTCGGTTTGCCGTCATGATGATTGTAATTAGCCGTGTATCTCGAAGTCTGGTCCAGATTAAATGTAATGGCCTCTCTGCCAACACGAAGGGTTATTTCACCTTCGTATACATTCGATTAATGCTCGCTTTTTTAAGAAACTCCTCCCGAGAATTAGAGGTACTCGGGGGTCTGGCTCAAAATCGACGACTACGAAATCTGCAGGAAATTGGAACTTTCCCACCGTTACATAGACGTCTTCAGCGATACCGATTGGTTCAGAGATTGAACGGTCCGCTAATTCAAGCGTCATGCAAGTCGGGGTTAGTTCGGGAAGAGAGAGATTTTTCCAGACGGAATATGGCATAAGATTAATGCTTGCGCCAAGATCGGCCAAGGCGTTGCATGTATTAATCCCAGAGAATTCACAAGGAATAAGAAATCGGCCAGGGTCTCCAAGTTTTTTCGGTAACTTGTTTAGGATGACTGCTGAGCAATTCTCATTCAATGGGGTTCTAGCCATTTCACTCAACTTTTCTTTGTTTCCGATTAAGGTTTTTAGAGTCGAGGCGAATTTTGGCATAAGCATCAAGGCATCCGTAAAGCTAATTTCGAAACTCAAATCTTTAAAGATTTCGTAGAATTTCTCAATTTGGTCGTTAGCTTTCTCACGACGTCTTTCATCATTTCTTCTTGAAGGAAATGGAATCGATGCTTTTTGGTTAGGCCTTGAAGCACTAACTGGAGCATTTGCGGGCTCAGAGATTGATTCATGATGGACAATAGGGACAACCGGAGGTGGGATGTCTTCGGTGCTTCCGTTATTAGTAGGAGGCATCGTATCCTTTGTGACCTCGGGTTCACGTTCTACTACTTTAGGAGAGACGTAGTCATGAATCGTGGGTCCCTTGTAAGCTACACCACTTCGAGTGGTAATACCCTTTAAATCCTCCTTCGGGTTAGTAACAGTGTTACTAGGAAGAGTTCCCGAAGTAGAGGCGGTATTCATTTTGATGAAGTTACCTAGCATACTTTCAAGTCTTTGATTTGAAGTAGCCAAGTTGTTCAATTGGGTTTGCATGTTTTGACCTTGAGTTTGCATGTTTCTCATCACAGCATCATTAGCCTTTATGTAGCTATCAAAATCGGTCTTAGACACACCTTGTGTCTGAGGAGCTGGAGCTTGATAGGCGGGAGCTTGATAAGCAGGAGGTTGAACAACCTGAGGTCGATAGACTTGACCTTGCTGACCGGGGGTTGGTTAGCTGAGATTGATTATAATTCCCTCGGTTTTGGGTTGTAACGATTTCTGATTGTTCGTTGATTTGCACATGATTGTTTTGAATGGGAGGAAAAAACCGGGTGTCGGAGAATTTGATTTGTAAATCGGGGCTCGATAACCGGCGTTTCCTTGGGTGAAGTTAGTGCAGCTGCTTGTGAGACATATTCTTGGAATATGAATTATCTCGATAAACATTGCCGTTGTGGCTGGACAATGTTTGGTGGAATTGAGCAACCAAAAAAAAAAACCGCAAAGTAACACAACTTTCCTCAACCGCCTTTGGACAGGAGTAGGAGCGGTGATGATTTTTCTTATCAAGGAGTAAAGTTTTCAACCATATCTTTCTACTCGCACTTCGGAAGAGATATCCGGGCTAGTGGAAGTGCGCGAACTCACTTTGGCAAAATGGTTTGTTACGTGAATTACCGAACTTTGGATTTGTTTCAATGCTTCTTTTTAGGCAATTCCCGAGGCATTTTATCCAAAAGTTGCACCCGCGGCGGAATTTAACGAATCTTGATCGTTAGAGTTCAAGGTTCAAAATTTTAATACCCTGACTTCTCTTATGGCATTTATAGATGTATCGAGTTGATGAAATTCTGAAAATCCATGGTGTGGACATGCCCGAAGAAGATCGTTAAATCTATCCACATTGCTTAATAAAACGTCTCATCGAATCTTTGTTGAAATCTTGTGATTTCATTTCGAAGATTGGTTGTTTTAGACGGCTGGGAAAAATTTGTTATGATTTTCGAAACAAGAACTCATCCCATGTTTGATCGATCGAGGGGGTTCTTTTTAAGAAATCCGGGTGCCCCCTCGAGGGGAAAATGGGAAAAGCATATGCTTTTACCGACGTACTTGGGACATTCGGGAAGCTTTCATGTAGATAGTGATCTTGTGAAATAGCGGCTGGGGGCATGAGGATCTTCTTTGGTCATGTCGAAGATTTGCTTGTTTTGAACGAGGTTGAGCAGACCGTGCTGAGCTCAAAAGGTGTCCGCGGTGATTTCGGCACAACCGATTTATGCTCCTAGTATACCCGCGGTGGGGTGCTTCGAGCAACTGAGCATAGTACGTTGAGGTCCATCTTAACTACGGGAGGAGGTGGATTTTATGTTGGTTCGTCAAGATTGACTGGTTCAACAACAGGTGGGGCTGGTGTGTTGATTATGAAGATTTCGTGTTTGGGAACGAGTGTGCATACACTAAGAAATAAGAAAATTTTACGCACTAATTTTCTTGTTTTGGTTTTTGGTTTATCAAAAAGTAAATTCCATAATTTTAAATTTAATTAAGGAAACGATAAAGACAACTTTAAACTTAATAATCGACAAGCTTTCGGTAACTCTTCGAAAAGAAAAATGCACAACGGTGGAGGAATGGAAAGCGCGAAAGCTATTAAAAACATTTTTCCTTTAAGGGTCGTAGTTCCCTAGGAACAATCCTCCGCACTTATACCCTTGCTTAGAGTTTATTTATTTTTAAAAGGTGAAACCGTATCTACGCCAAGTGACACAAAGGCAAGTTTTTAAATCTTTTTGTTTCGAATTGGGAACAACAAGGTACGGAAGTTATTTTATGATTAATACTCAATTGGAATATTATATTTTGGTATATTTACCAATGTGTGAATTTTATCGTTAATTAAAGAGAATGTTTTAATTTTTTGGTTTTTTTTTTTGTTTTTTAATTGATTACGTATACTAAAAAAGAAAATGAAAATATTTTTGTACTTTTTTTTTTGGTTTTTTTGTTTTTTTTATATGACTATATTCACAGATTCAAACACAAATGGTCAAAAGTAACGATAATCGGTATCACAGCCTCCCCGGCAGCGGCGCCAAAAATTGATTAATATATTTTTGAACCACACTTTTTATATATATAATATATAATAAGATATAAAATATATAGTAAGTATAGTCTAAAAACACAATCAATGAAACCGGGAAGTAGTATAGAATGTTCCCGGGTCGTTTATCCCCAACGAGGCTGGACTGGAGAATCGATACAGTCGGAAGATTGGAGTTTGAATGAGAGAAATGATTTGTGGAGTGTGAAAGCTAAGTTAACAATGACAAACAAAAACGATAAGAAACCTAAAAAATTATGAAATTAAGCTAAAAAAACGAGAGCAGGAATCCCGAACAAGGGGTCAAAAACCTAAATTTTGCAAATTTAACCCTAAAACAAATTTAAAAGCTAAATTAGATTCTAAATGACAAATAACGAAGTTTAAAAAAAACTAGACTGAAAACGGAGGTCGTTTGACCCAAAAACGAGTCAAGACAAAATCCGTACCCGAGGCCCGTTCTTTAAAAATCAAAAGTTTGCAAAATTAACCCTACAAAAGTTTTTCTATTTTTCCTACGTAATATATGACTAAAGAAAATTTTCTAAAAAAGAAAAATATTTTTTTGATAATTTTTATATTTTTTTTGATTTTATAAACTGTTAAACTAAATTAATTATAAAAAAAAATACTAAACTAGTTTTAAAAATTCTGAAAAATTTACCTAAAATACTAGATCCTAAATACTACCTAAGAAAAATAAGAAACCCAAAATTCGGCTTATAAATAAGCTGGAAACAGCTTATAGCTTTAAGGGTTAAAACACCCTTAAATAACTAAGTGCCCAAGAGTCTTTCAGAAAAGACCCAAGGGCACAGCGGTAAGGGAGTGTTATAAAAAGGGGTGTATTGAGGGTAGAGGCCCGGGTTCGAGTCTTGCTCACCCGGGTTTCCCCTTATCTCCCCTTTTTTTTAAACTTTTTCAAACAAACTTTGTTAAGCTCCTTGAGCTTAACAATTTTTATAACTACAACTTTTTGAGATTGCTTATAAATAAGCGAAAACGGGCTTAAAAGTGGAAGTAAGCTTAACTAAGCTTAAGGCTTAAATAGCTTTTCCTTTTTGACTCTTTGGACTAATAAGCTGAAATTTGAACAAATAAGCTAAAAGGATTGTCTATCCTAATCCTAAATAAGCTCTTGGAAATTAAAATACTAATAAACTAAAATGAGCTGAAAATGACTAAACTAGACAGAAAGCTTAAACAAGCTTAAAGGCACATGTTGCTTTTTCTTATGGACTGTTAACACAAAATAAGCAAGCAAAGTTGGATAATGAGCACACACAGGCTTAAACATACCAACAATAAGAACTTTTAGGAACAAAATAAGCAAATGAAAGAAGCCCAATAAGCCAGAAGTTGGCTTAAGCACTCAGCAGTACTAACTTTGGAGTTAGTACTGCTAGGGTGAACTTGGCTTTTTCTTGCACACAATAAGCAATGGGAAGAAGACAATAAGCTAGCACAGGCCACTAGCAATCCAAATAAGCAAGTAAGAAACTGAATTTAACAACCGATAAGCCATTAATAAGCTAGAAAAGAAATAAGCAATTTCCTACATATGCTAAGTAAACAGTCAAGGAACCTACTTTGGCTTAAAAATAAGCAATCAAAGGATGACTTAAGGTCTGAAAAGTAGGGTTTAACAAAAGGGCTTATTGGCTTTTAGACAAAGCCAAAAGCATGGGCTGAGGCCCTAATAAGCTAAATAAATTGGCTTGAAAAAGGGTGTCAAGCACCAGGACAGTTTTAACAAAGGATTTTGTAAAAAACCTAGCTTAAAACTAAGCTCTCCAATAAGCTCAAAATCAAAAACTTAGTTAAAACAGATGCATAATACCATGAAATGAACTTGTGCACAGATTTTTAAAAGAAATAAACTAATTTAACTAACTCAAAAGTTAAAGTGAAAAAGGCTAAAAATGACTTAGAAAATAAAATTGACAGATTTTTGCAAGTGAATAAGTAAACCAAATGGACTCAAATCATTCACTTTAGACACTTAGAGACAACAAAAATGAGAGTCAGAGCTGGAAACAAACAGCTTAATCCATCAAGCCTTGAATCAAATCTGTCACCACAGATTCAAAGGGACTTTTTAGAAAAACACTTAAAAACAAATTTTAAATAATTAAAGACCTTAAATACAGTATTAATCAACTTAAAAAATGCAGGTTAAGTTACATCCAAATGAACCCATTGAGTTTTTTACCAATATGGACCCATTTTCAACCCTCTATGCCAAAACACCCTTTAACTTTTTAAAGTGCTTTTTTAAGCTAAGTTTGTACAGATTAAAGCCAAGATTTTGAAAAACAGATAATCAACAGACAATATTAAACAATATTAAACACAATTACAACAGGAATAAGCACTTTAATAAGCACAAGAGCAATAAGCAGTTTACAAGCTATACTTGACAGATTTGATAAAACTCAAACAGGCACTATTAAACAATCAAAAACAAAACATGGCATTAACAACTTAAATAAAGCTCGATTAGAGAAATAGCAGACACTTAAGCTATGCTACAGTAGATGCAATTTTTTAAGTGGAAAGATACCTTTGATCCTTGCTCAAAACAGGATTATGTGAACCTAAATAAGCTCTAACCTACCCTTAGCTTATAAAAGCTTAACTAAGAAACCAATGAGCCATCCATTATTGCTCATTCATCCACAGCTATCAACAGTAATTTTTTGTCTTTCCCCCTTATTTACTTTCTTAAATTTTTGTATAAAGGTTTTAAAAAACAGATCATTAAAGCTTTTATTGAGAAACTTATATGATTTTTAAAGAAACACAAGTTATTATAAAATTAGAAACACATGTATATGGATAAAACTGAATTTTCATTCAAAAGAAGAAATGCGAGTACAAAGTTATTAAAATCTTTTAACTTTGAGGATAAAAAAACACACTAAAAACTAACTGAAAAACTAACTATTGCCTCATGGCTTACAAAGGCTTTTATAGCCAAATAAGCTAGGGTTTGGGTCTTGGTCTTCTCTTGTTGTGTGCTTCTTTGTAGACACAAAAACGTCTTGTGTTTGTTGTGAGAGTGTAGAAAATACAAGCAAATCCTGGCCCTAGGATTGTCTTGGTGCCCAAGGCCTCAAATCCAAACCCTTCAAAAATTTTCGTCCAATGGCTGAGTTAGGGATTGCCAAGGTGGATGATAGCCCATGTGGGGGGTGGGGTTTAGTTATGGTGATGGGTTTTGGAAGGTGTGGAAGTCAAGGGTAGTATGAAAGTGACAGGTTTGGGGTTTAGGAGCTTTGGCGGGAAAGGTTGTGAGAGATATACAGTGTTTTAAATCCAGGGTGTGGGTTTGTGGTTTGAACAGGATTGGTCCCTCAAGGTGGATAGTTTTATGACACGCATGGTCCTTGGTGGTTGTAAATGTTGGGGACTTGGCAGAAGTGCCCCCCGAATGTTATAATTGATATATGCAAGTTAAGTCTTTTGGGTTATATTTTGGGGAGTTGGCAGAATTGGCCCCTTGTGGTTGTTCTTTGATGTATTGGCAGATTGGGGTCCTATTAATCATTTTCTTTTTATTCCTTCATTATATAAGTTAGGGAATTGGCAAATTTTTGGGTCCCTAAACCTTTTTTTTCTTCACTTTTTGACTTTGGATTTGTCGGGTTGACTTGTTGTTTTTTTTTGTTTTTTTTTACTTTTCCATGTGGGGCTTTGTCTTTTCCACGCTTTTCCATTTCGTGTCCGGTTTTATCGTTTGGCCTTTTGTTTTCGTCCTTTTCTTAGATATCGTTCTGCACAGCACAATTAGCAAAACAAGCATATATTTGGTATTTTAAGTCCGTTTTTGGTTATTTTAGCTCGTTTTTAAAGGTAAAAGGTATGTGTAATTAAACACATACCAATGGACCACCCGTGATGCCAGAGGATCCGTATGCATATGTGATAGCTGCTTTTTAGGCCCCACCATCTCCTGATTATGTGTCGGGTCTTGAGTACCCACCTTTACCAGAGTTTGTTCAAGAGCCTGTTTATCTAGAGTTTATGCCACTGGAGGACGATGTGCTCCCAGCTGAGGAGCAGCTACTGCTTGTTGCTGCCTCACCCACTGCTGATTCACCAGGCTATGTTCCTGAGTCCGATCCCGAGGAGGATCCGAAGGAGGATGATGATGAGGACCTTGAGGAGGATCCTGTCGAATATCCTGCCGACGGAGGAGACGATGGTGATGATGAGGATGAGTCATCCGATGATGACGAGGATGATAATGTTGATATTGAGGAGGATGAGGAGGAGGAGGAGCACCCAGCTCCTGCTGACTCTACAGTTTTTGCTTTACCAGCTGTTGAGCATGCCCCATCTGCTGAGGAGACTGAGCCGTTTGAGACCGACGAGTCTGCGGCCCACACCACACACTCTTCCTGCATTGCCGGGTTACTACTAGGATATCGATCCGAGATGAGCCACCTACACCATTTTGGTTTGATACAGAGGTTTTCAGGACTCCTTGCTATACCTACTCCACCACCATCACCACTTTCCCTATGGTCATCACCACTGCCTCAGATTCCTTCTCCACCACTACCCTCGATACTATCACCATTACTTGTATTATCTCCACCACCTGCTAGTCCTACTTATCCATTGGGCTACAGAGCTGCGATGATCCGCTGAGAGCCGAACCCATTATTCCCATTCTCCCGCCATCATATCATACTCTCCCTTCCCAAAGCGATAAAACACCATCAAGGTACCAACCATCTTAACATTACCGCTACCTTTCATCACCACCTTTGCATCTACCCTCTGCTGACCATGGAGTGGACAGGCCCGAGGTTTGTTTACCACCTCGAAAGATGTTATGTTTTGCTTTTGGTCCTAGGTACGAGGTTGGAGAGAGCTTGTCTATTGCTGCCGCTATACCGACTGAGGTTTTAGGGCAGGGATATGGTTTTGTTGCCACCATGGATAGGGAGATTAGGCGTGATCTAGAGAGAGATGTCAGTTATGGGATCATTGACACTTGGGATGAGATGCTGGTAGACATGTCAGGGGCACCAGCGACTGATGACACAGAGTTAGGTCGACGGATGATAGAGTTTGCCACTAGGGTTAGGCAAGACACAGACAAGATTTATGTGAGGTTAGATGATTAGCAGACTGAGCGACAACTGATGGCTGGTCGGCTCAACATGCTGTATAGGGATAGGTGTGCACATGCTCGTACAGCTATACTGATGGAGAGAGAGTCTAGGATGTCTCAAGAGGCTTGGGGATGATCCATGGACGCTAGTGATCTTACACGTTCAGAGGTTATGTCACTGCGTACTACTGTATTGGGTCAGCAGGCAGTGATTACAGAGTTGCATTCAACGGACTGCAGGAGACAGGCACAGTTCATTGAGGCACTAAAGTTGTTGAAGGGACTCCGACCCAGTTGGACAGGTTTCGAGATAGTAGGGGACCCGCTAAAGGTCCGGCATAGCCCGATGCACCCGAGGGCTGGTAGCAGTTCATAGATCATGTTATGGCTAGTTATTTTGTACAGCCTACTAAGTATTACGGGTAACTCCCGGCTAGTATGGCTTTAGGTTGTATATTTTATCTTGTAACCTAAGCTGTTGGGTTCATTTGTATCTGAACCAATCATGTATGTTTCCAATTATATATGGAATGGTGGTATTATGTCATGTCTGTAATCGAATTTATTATGAATGAATGTCGATTTAGTTACACCATTGTTAACTTCAATTCAGTTGTATATTTCACTGTGTGTTGTGATCTCTCTTTACTTATTGTGTATATGTCATGTCATGGTTATGATTTTACAAAATCTAACGGGTATTATATTTTCTTGTGATTGAAGAAAATGGCACCAAAAAGAGCCACCAGATCAACACCGGCTGCAACAGCCGCCACCACATCTGTCACTAATGCCTAGCTTCAGGCAATGATTGACCAAGGCGTTACTGCCGCTTTGGCAGCACGTGATGCTAACAGAAGCACGAATGGCGATGACAGTCATGTTTCAGGAACAGGTGTTAGAAGGACAGAACGAGTTGCTAGAGAGTGATTACCCAGACTTCATGGTAAGTGCCACACTCTAAATTTTATAAGCACGAAGGAGTTGTCGAATTGATTCAATGGTTTGAGAAATTGGAAACTGTGTTCAGTATAAGTAACTGCTCGGTGGAGAACCAAATCAAGTTTTCCAGTTGTACTCTTCTCGCAGGTGTGCTAACATTGTGGAACTTCCATGTTAGGACTGTTGGTCATGATGTTGCGTATGCAATGACTTGGACAGACCTAAAAAGAAGATGACATGACATGTTACCGCCCGAGAGTCGAGATTAAGAAACTGGAGGTTGAGTTGTGGAATTTGAAAGTGAAAGGTACCGACGTGATAGGGTACAACCAACGTTTTCAGGAACTGGCATTGCTGTGTGTTAGAATGTTTCTTGAAGAGTCTGACAAGAAAGAGATATGTCGGTGGTTTTCCCGACATGATCCACGCAAGTGTAGTAGCATCAAAGCCTAAGACAATGCAAGAGGCAATTAAAATAGCAACTGAGCTGATGGATAAGAAAATCCGTACTTTTGCTGAGCGTCAGACAAAGAATAATAGAAAGCAAGATGATAACCACCAACAACCACAACAACAACAAAACAAGAGGCAGAACACTGGCCGAGCCTACACTGCAGGATCTGGTGAGAAGAAGCCATACGGGGGATCTAAACCCCTATGCGCTAAATGCAACTATCACCATGATGGTCCATGTGCTCCTAAATGCCACAAGTGCAACCGAGTTGGCCATCTGGCTCATGACTGTAGGAGTACCGCCAATGCCAACACTGCTAACAACCAAAAGGGCACTGGGGCAGGTCAGAAACCCACTTGCTATGAATGTGGAGCCTAGGGACACTTCAAGAGGGATTGTCCAAAGTTGAAAAACAACAACCGCGGTAACCAAGCTAGAAATGGCAATGCTCTAGTGAAAGTGTATGAGGTAGGCCGTGCAGGGACAAACCCCGACTCCAACGTCATGACGGGTACCTTCCTTCTAAACAACCGTTATGCTTCTGTCTTATTTGATACTGGTGCCGATAGAAGCTTTGTGTCTACTGCATTTAGTCCCAAATTGATATCACACCAACTGCATTAGATCACTATTATGACGTTGAACTAGCCGACGGGAATAATTGGGTTAAACACTATCCTTAGGGGTTGTACATTAAACTTCCTGAACCACCCATTCAACATAGACTTAATGCCCGTAGAACTTGGTAGTTTCGACGCTATAATTGGTATGGATTGGTTGGCGAAGTACCAAGCAATCATTGTGTGTGCCGAGAAGATCGTTCGTATCCCTTGGGGAATTGAAACTCTAATCGTTCGTGGTGACGGAAGTAACCAGGGAAACGAGACTCGTTTGAACATCATCTCGTGCACTAAAATGCAGAAGTACATGCTAAAAGGATGTCCTATCTTTTTGGCACATGTTACTACAAAGGAGATTGAAGACAAGTTGAAGAAGAAGCGACTTGAGGATGTACCGATCGTTCAAAATTTTCCTGAAGTATTTCCTGAGGATTTCCCTGGCCTTCCACCGACTCAACAAGTGGAATTTCAAATCGATTTGATACCTGGTGCTGCACCCGTAGCACGGGCACCTTATCGATTGGCGCCTTCCGAAATGAAAGAGTTGTCGGAGCAACTGAAAGAACTTTCTGACAAGGGCTTCATAAGACCCAGTTCCTCACCTTGGGGAGCTCCGGTCTTGTTTGTCAAGAAGAAGGATGGATCATTTCGAATGTGCATCGACTATCGAGAGTTGAACAAGTTAACGGTGAAGAATCATTATCCCCTCCCAAGGATCGACGATTTATTTGACCAACTACAAGGATCCAGTGTTTATTCTAAGATAGACTTGCGATCAGGTTATCACCAGCTTCGGGTACGAGAAGAGGATATTCTGAAAACGACATTCAGAACTCGATATGGTCATTATGACTTCCAAGTTATGCCATTTGGCTTGATGAAGGCACTATCGGTATTTATGGATCTCATGAACCAAGTATGCAAGCATTTTTTGGATAAATTGTGATTTACCCTTTTCTACTCCAAGAACAAGAAGGAACACGAAGAACATCTTAAGGCAATTATGGAATTGCTTAATAAAGAGGAGTTGTACACTAAATGCGAATTTTGACTTCCTAAGGTATAATTTCTCGAATACGTGATTGATAGTCAAGGCATTCACGTAGATCCTGCCAAGATCGAATCCATTAAAGACTAGGCATATCCTAAAACGCCACAGGGGAGATTCACTTAATTTTTAGGTCTTGTTGGGTACTATCCGAAGATTCTTTAAGGATTTTGAAGATTCAGCCAAGCCAATGACCAAGGTTACTCAGAATTTATGGTCATGTTTGTTTGGGGCGACAAACAGAAAGCAGCGGTTTCAACTGTTTGAAGGCGAAGTTGTGTAGTGCACAATTTTGTCTTTATTGAAGAAAGCGAGAATTATGGATACTGCGATGCTTCAATCAAAGGTCTGGGCGTTGTGTTGATGCAAATAGAAAAGGTGATTGCTTATGCGTCACGCCAATTAAAAATTCATGAGAAGAACTATACGACTCATGATTTGGAAACTTGGAGCAGTAGTGTTCGCTCTCAAGATTTAGAGACACTATCTGTATGGAAACTAAGTGTACGGTGTTACCAATCAGAAGGTTTCACAACATTTTTAATCAGAAAGAGTTAAACTTGATGCAACATCGTTTGTTAAATTGCTCAGTGAATTCCGATTTGTGATTCGTTATCACTGGAATAGACATATGTGTTGTTGATGCTTTGAGCAGGAAAGAGCGAATAAACCATTAAGAGTTCGAGCCTTAGTCATGACTATTGGTTTGGATCTTCCTAAGCAAATCTTGAATGCTCAGACTTGAAGCCGAAATAACTCAGAGACATCAAGAATGAAGATGTTGGAAGGTATGTGATTGAAAATTATAAGGCATCCAGAGGAAATTAGGAATAGAAAAGTGTGGAACCTCGTGCGAAGGAACTCTATGCTTAATGGCAGGAGTTGGTTACATGTTATGGCGACTTAAGGTACTGTGATTATGCACGAGTCCACAAGTAAAATATTCTATCCATCCGGGCTCTGACAAGATGTATCAGGATATGAAGAAGCTATATTGGTGGCCCAATATGAAGGCCGACATCGCCACCTATGTTAGCAAATGTTTGACTTGTGCTAAGGTCAAAGCTGAACATCAAAGGCCATCAGGTTTGTTGGTACAACCCGAGATACCTTAATGGAAGTGGGATAATATCATGATGGATTTTGTCACGAAGCTTCCTAAGTCGTCACAAGGCTACGATACCATTTGGGTGAATATTGACCGATCACTAAGTTTGCAATCTTGTTCCCATGAGGGGAAATAGATCATCATGATGGAAAACTGGTAAGAATGTATCTAAGGAGGTGGTCACGAGGCATGGGATCCCTGTCTCAATCATTTGTGATCGCGACCCTAGGTTTGCATCAAATTTTTGGAGGTCACTTCAGAAGGCTTTGGGTACTAACTTAGATATGAGTATTGCGTACCATCCACAAACTAACGGGAAAAGCGAGAGGACTATTCAAAATCTTTGAGGATATGTTGCGTGCTTGTGTGATCGACTTTGGAAAGGGTTGGGTTAACCATTTGCCGCTAGTCGAGTTTTCATATAACAATAGCTATCACACTAGCATCAAGGCTGCACCATTTGAAGCACTTTATGGTCGTAAGTGTCGTTCACCTATTTGTTGGGACGAGGTTGGAGAAGTTCAACTCACTGGTCCCGAGATAGTTCAAGAGACGACCAAGAAGATCAAATCCAGCTCAAGCAAAGAATGCAAGGCCGCGTGATCGACAAAAGAGTTATGCTGATTTAAAGCGTAAGCCCGTGTAATTTCAAGTCACAGATAGAGTTATGCTCAAAGTTCCGCCTTGGAAAGGAGTAGTACGTTTTGGCAAACGGGGGAAGCTAAACCCCAGATATGTTGGATCCTTTCAAGGTGTTGGAAAATTTTACGATCCATTGCATACAAATTGAGGCATTCCGTAAGTGTGAGCAGGGTTCATAATACGTTTTCCTGTATTCCAATTGAAAAAGTGCTATGCCGACGAACCATTAGCCGTTCTGTTAGATGGACTTCACTTTGATGACAAGTTCGGCTTTGTTGAAGGAACCTGTGGAGATCATGGATCAAGAGTCAAAACGGTTGAGGTAAAGCATGTCCAAATTATCAGTTCGATGGACTCAACTGTGCGGTCTTTGTGAAGAGGTGTGGATATTTCTTTCGAAATTGGTCTTCACGTTCCCATGTGAACTCAGGACCTCTCCTGGAGTTCCATCGAACCTTGATAATGGGGTCTTGCTTTACATCAACCGGTTTGACTTCTTGCTCCATGATCTCTAAGGTTCCTCACAAACGAAGGCTTGTCATCAAAGTGGAAGTCCCATCTAACAGAACGGCTTATGGTTTCGCATCGCATAGCACCTTGTCAAGTTGGTTTCATGAAACGTATTATGAACCCTGCTCAGCACTTACGGAAGCTCAAGTTTGTAAGCAACGGATCTAAAATTTTCCAACACCTTGAAAGGTCCAACATATCTGGGGTTTAGCTTCCCCCGTTTGCCAAAACGTACTACTCCTTTCCAAGGCGAAACTTTGAGCATAACTCTATCTGTGACTTGAAATTACACGGGCTTACGCTTTAAATCGGCATAACTCTTTTGTCGATCACGGGCGGCTTGCATTCTTTGCTTGATCTGGATGATCTTCTTGGTCGTCTCTTTGAAATATCTGGAGCCGTGAGTTGACTTCTCCAACCGCGGGCCTAACAATAGTGGGTGGAACGACACTGTTGCGACCGTAAAAAGTGCCTTCAAATGGTGCAAGGGCCTTGATGCTAGTGTGATAAACTTGTTATATGAAAACTCAGGACTAGCGGCAAATGGTTGAACCCACCCTTTCCAAGTAATCTACAAGCACGCAAACAATCCTTAAGATTTTATGAATAGTCCTCTCGCTTTTCCCGTTGTTGGTGGATGGACGCCATTACTCATATCTAAGTTAGTACCAAAAGCCTTCTGAAGTGACCTCCAAAATTTGATGCAAACCTAGGGTCGCGATCACAAATGATTGAGACAGGTATCCCATGCCTTGTGACCACCTCCTTTAGATACATTCTTACCAGTTTCTCCATGAGATCAATTTCCCTCATGGGTTACGAAGGGAAAATTTTTGGGGCCAAAGACTTCGTGAGGCGGTCAATAATCACCCCATATGGTGTCGTAATCCTTGTTACGCCATGTGTGACGACTTTAGTGAAGCTTCGTGACAAAATCCATCATGATATTATCACTTCCATTAAAGGTATCTAGGGGTTTGTCCTAACAAAACCTGATGGGCCTTGCTGTTCAGCTTTGACCTAGCACAAGGCAAAATTTGCTAACATAGGTGGCGATTCGGCTATATTGGGGCACCAATAATAGCTTCTTCATATCTGATACATATATCTGTCAGAGCCCGGTATGGATTAGAATTTTGACCCTTGTGGGACTCGTGCATGATCACAGTCCTCAAGTCGCCATAACATGGTAACCAACTCCTGCCATTTAAGCATAGAGTTCCATCCGCACGGGGTTCCAACTTCTCTGTTCTAAGTTTCTCTGGATCCTTTGAATTTTCAATCAACATACCTCCAACATCTTCATTCTTGATGTTCTCTGGTTTTCGTGCTTCAGTCTGAGCATTCAAAATTTGCTTAGGAAGATTCAAACCAATAGTCATGACTAAGGGTCGAACTCTTAATGGCTTTATTCGCTTTTCTGCTCAATAGATCAACAACAACATTTGTTCTTTCACAGGTGATACACGAATCTCACACTCTGTAATCCACTGAGCTAATTTAACTAACGGATTTTTGTTGCAATCATGTTTAACTCTTTCTGATTAAGAATGTGTTGTAAACTCTTATGATCGGTGAACACCGTACACTTAGTTCCATACAGATAGTGTCTCTAAATTCTGGAGAGCGAACACCTACTGCTCAGTTCCAAATATGTGTCTGTATAGTTATTCTCATGAATTTTTAATTGCGTGACGCATTAAGCAATCACCTTTTCTATTTGCATAAACACAACGCCCAGACCCTTTGCTGAAGCATCGCAGTATGCAAAAATTCATCGCTTTTTCAAGTGTAAAGTGCATAATTGGTGCACTACACAACTTCTGCTTCAACAGTTGAAACGCTGCTTCTTGTTTGTCGCCCCAAACAAACTTGACCTTCTTCTGAGTAAGCTTGGTCATTGGCTTGGCGATCTTCGAAAATCCTTTAATGAATCTTCGGTAGTACCCAACAAGACCTAAAAATTGATGAATCTCCGTTGGCGTTTTAGGATATGCCTAGTCTTTAATGGATTCGATCTTGGCAGGATCTACGTGAATGCCTTGACTATCAATCACGTATTCGAGAAATTATACCTTAGGAAGTCAAAATTCGCATTTAGTGTACAACTCCTCTTTATTAAGCAATTCCATTATTGCCTTAGGATTGTTCTTTTCGTTGTTCCTTCGTTGTGTTATTGGAGTAGATAAGGGATATCGCACAATTTATCCAAAAATGGCCTTGCCATACGTGGTTCATGATGCGATCCATAAATTACCGATAGTGCTTCATCAGCCAATGGCATAATTCGGAAAGTCATTAGACCGTCTCTATATCGAGTTCTGATGTCTCGTTATACAGGACTATATTTTCGTACCCGAAGTGGTGTTAACCCTCTGATCGCAAGTCTATCTTAAGTATATAAACACTGGATCCCTTGTAGATGTCAAACTAAATCTCGATTCCTTAGGAGGGATAAGATCCTTCACCAGTAACTTGTTCAACTCTCGATAGTCGAGTGCACATTCGAAATGATCCCATTTTCCTTCTTCTTGAAAACCAGACCGGAGCTCCCCTAGGCGGGAGGAACTGAGTCTTATGATGCCCTTGTCGGAAAGTTCTTTTAGGGGTGCTCGACAACTCTTCATTTGGAAGGCGCCAATCGATAAGGTGACCTGTCTACGGGTGCAACACCAGGTATCAAATTCGATTTGAAATTATTCGTGTTGAGGCTGGTGGTATAGGCCAGGGAAATCCTCAGGAATTACTTCAGGAAAAATCGCGAATTACGATCGTTACATCCTCAAGTGCTTCTTCTCCAACTTGTCTTCAATCTCCTTTTGTTTAGTAACTTTGTGCCAAAAAGATAGGACATCCTTTTAGCATGTACTTCTGCATTTTTGTGCACGAGATGATGTTCAATCAAGTCTCGTTTCCCTGGTTACTTCCGTCACACGAACGATTAGAGTTTCATTCCCCAGGAATTACGAACGCAACATCTTCTCGGTACACACAATGATTGCTTGGTACTTTGCCAACCAATCCATACCAATTATAGCGTCGAACTATACCAAGTTCTACGACATTAAGTCTATGTTGAATGGGTGGTTCAAGAAGTTTAATGTATAACCCCTAAGGATAGTGTTTAACCCAATTATTCTTCACCTCTCGGCTAGTTTCAGTCATATACTGATCTCCCCCAATTGCAGTTGTGTATATCAATTTGGAGCTATGTAGTAGTCACGAAGCTTCTATCGGTCACAGTATCAAATAAGACAGAAAACAATAGCGGTTTGTTTAGAAGGAACGTTACCGTTCACGACGTTGGAGTCGGGGTTTGTCCTTGCATGGCCTACCGCATATACTTTCGCTGGAGCATTGCCATTTCCAGCTTGGTTACAGCGGTTGTTATTTTTCAACTTTGGACAATCCCTCTTGAAGTGTCCCTAGGCTCCACATTCATAGCAAGTGGGTTTCTGACCTGCCCTAAGTGGCCCCTTTGGTTGTTAGCAGTGTTGGCATTGGCGGTACTCCTACAGTCACGAGCCAGATGGCCAACTCAGTTGCACTTGTGGCATTTAGGAGCACATGGACCATCATGGTGATAGTTGCATTTAGCGCATAGGGGTTTAGATCCCCTGTATGGCTTCTTCTTACCAGATCCTGTAGTGTAGGCTCGGCCAGTGTTTTGCCTCTTGTTTTGTTGTTGTTGTGGTTGTTGGTGGTTATCATCTTGCTTTCTCTTGTTCTCTGTCTGACGTTCAGCAAAAGTACGGATTTTCTTATTCATCAGCTCAGTGATATTTTAATAGCCTTCTTGGCATTGTCCTTCTAGGCTTTGATGCTACTACACTTGCGTGGATCATGTCGGGAAAACCACCGACATATCTCTGTTCGTGTTAGGACTCTTCAAGAAACATTCTAACACAGCAATGCCAGTTTCTAAAAACATTGGTTGTACCCTATCACGTTGGTACCTTTCACTTCAAATTCCACAACTCAGTCCAGTTTCTAATCTCGACTCTCGGGCAGTACTTAGTCAGTCATCTTCTTTTTTAGGTCCTGTCCAAGTCATTGCATACGCTAAATCATGACACAAACTAGTCCTAACTGGAAGTTCCACAATGGTGCACATGGAGAATGAGTACAAGTGGAAAACTTGATTTGGTTCTCCACCGAGCAGTTACTTATACTGAACACAGTTTCCATTTTCTCAAACCATTGAATCAATTCGACCAACTCCTTTCGTGCCTTTAAAATTTAGAGGTTGGCACTTCATGAAGTCTGGGTAAGTTGCACTCTCTAGCACTATTCGTGCCTTCTAACACCTGTTCTGAAACATGACTGTCATCGCCATTCGTGCTTCTATTAGCATCACGTGCTGCCAAAGCGGCAGTAACGCCTTGGTCAATCATTGCTGTAAGCTACGGCAGTTAATGACAAGTTTATGGGTGGCGGTTGTTACAGCCGATGTTGATTTGGTGCTCTTTTTGATGCATTTTCTTCAATCACATATAAACTATATTACCCGTTAGATTTTGTAAATTAATAACATGACTATGACATATTACACATAAGTAAAGAGAGTCATAACACACAGTGAAATATTATACAACTGAATTGAAGTTAAGCAATGGTGTAATACTAATATCGACATTCATTTCATAATAAATTCGATTACAGGACTATGACATAATACACACCATTCTCATATATATTTGGAAAACATACATGAAAGGTTTCAGATACAAAATGATCACAACGATTAGGTTACAAGATAAAATATACAACCTAAAGCCATACTAGCCGGGAGTTACCCGTAATACTTAGTAGGCTGTACAAAATAACTAGCCATAACATGATCTATGAACTGCTACCAGCCTCCTCTGGTGCATCGGGCTATGCCGGACCATTCAGAGTGGTCCCCTACTATCTCTGAAAACTCTGTACTGGGTATGTAGTCCCGTCAACAACTTTAGTGCGCAATGAACTGTTGCCATGTCTCTGCAGTCCGTTGAATGAATCTGTAATCACTGCCTGATGACCCAATACAGTATACGCATGTGACTATAACCTCTGATCGTGTAGATCTACTAGCGTTCATGATCATCCCCAAGCCTCTTGAGACATCCTTGACTCTCTCTCAATCAGTAGAGCTGTGACGAGCATGTGCCACCTTATCCCTATACAGGCATGGTGAGCCGACCAGCCATCAGTTGGTCGCTCAGTCGGCTAATCATCTAACTCACATAAATCTTGTCTGTGTCTTGCCTAACCTAGTGGAAACTAGATCATCCGTCGACCTCAACCTCTGTGTCTATCTGTCGCTGGTGCCCCTGACATGTCTACAGATCTCATTACCAAGTGTCAAATGATCCCTATTAACTGACATCTCTCTTCTAGATCACGCCTAGTCACCTATCCCATAGGTGGCACAAAACCATAGTCTGCCCTAAAACTCAGTCGGTTATAGCGGCTGCCAGTTAGACAAGCTCTCTTCGACTCGTTCCTAGGACCAAGAGCAATACATAAACCTCTTTCGAGGTTGGTAAAACAACCTCGGGCCTGTTCGCCTCTTTATGGTCATGCAGAGGGTAGTTGCAAATGGTGGTGGATGAAGTAGTAGCGGTAATGGTTAAGAGTGGAGGTATCTTGTTGGTGGTGTAACTTGCTTTGGTGTGGGAAGGAGTATGATATGTGGCGGGTGGTGAAGGGAAGTAGATGGGAGGCTTCGGCTCTCTCAGATCCGTTCATCGAGATTGTAAGCCATTGGTTAAAGTAGGACTAGAGGTGGTTGGGATAATACAAGTAATAGTGATAGTATCAGGGTATTGGCTGGAGAAGGACTATGATGGCAGGGTGTTGACCATTGGTGGAAAGTGGTGATGGGGGTGGAGGGTAGGTATAGCAAGGTATGTCTGACAACCTCTGTATCAGACCAAAATGGTGTAGGTGGCTCATCTCGGATCGATATCCTAGCAGTAACCCGGTATGCAGGATGTGGTGGTGGTGTGGCCGCAGACTCGTCGGTCTCAAACGGCTCAGTCTCCTCAGCAGATGGGGCATGATCAACAGCTGGTAAAGAAAAAACTGTAGAGTCCAGCAGGAGCTGGGTGCTCTCCTCCTCCACCTCAATCCTCTCAAATATTCAAATTATCATCCTCGTCTATCAAGCGGATGGACTCATCCCTCATCATCACCATCGTCTCCTCGTCGGCGAGGATATTCGACAGGATCCTCCCTCAGGTCTATTCTATCATCCCTCCTTTGCGGATCCTCCTCGGGATCGGACCTCAGGACACATAGCCTATGTGAATCAGAGTGCCGTTGAGGCTTAGCAACATGCAGTAGCTGCTCCTCAGTGGGGCACATCGTCCTCAGTGGCATAAAACTCTAGATAAACAGGCTCTTGAACAACTCTGGTAAAGGTGGGTATCAAGGACCCGACACATAATTCAGGAGATGGTGGGCCTAAATAGAGCTATCACATGATGCATACGGATCCTCTAGGCATCACGGGTAGGTCCTATTGGTAGGTGTTAATTACACATACCTTATACCTTTAAAAAACGAGCTTAAAATAACCAAAAAACGGATTAAAATACCTAATATATGCTTGTTTTGATAATTGTGCTGTGTTAGAGGAACGGATATTACGAATAGGGACGAAAAAAACAAAGCCAAAACGATAAAACCCGGACACGAAAATGGAAAAGCGTGGAAAAGACAAAGCCCAAAGTTTGGAAAGTCAACCAAAGTCAACCCGACAAATCCAAAGTCAAAAAGTGAAGAAAATAAGTTTTGGGACCTAAAATTGCCAATCCCTAAACTTATTTAATTGAAGGATTTAAAGAAAAGGATTATGAGGAACCCATTGCCAATACATCAAAGATAGCCTACAAGGGCCTAATTCTGCCAGCTCCCAAAACTATAACCCAAAAGGACTTAACTTGCAATATCAATTATAACATTCGGGGGGCACTTCTGCCAAGTCCCCAAACATTTACAACCACCAAGGACCATGCGTGTCATTTATACTATCCACCTTGACGGACAATCGGTTCAAACCACAAAAAACCCACACCCTGGATTTAAAACACTGTTTATCTCTCAATCCTTTCCCGCCTAATAGCTCCTAAACCCCAAACCTGTCACTTTCATACTCCATTGACCTTCCCACATCCTTCCAAACCCTATCACTCATAACTAAATCCCCACAACTCCCACTTGGGGTTCATCATCCACCTTGGCAATCCCCTACTCAGCCATGGTACGAAAATTTTTGAAGGGTTTGGATTTGAAGTTCGGCCTTTGGGCTCCAAGACAATCTAGGGCCAGGATTTTGCCTTGTATTTTCATACACTCTCACACAAACACAAGACGTTTTTGTGTCTACAAAGAAACACACAACAAGAGAAGATCAAGACCCAAAACCCTAGCTTATTTGGCTATAAAAGCCTTTGTAAGCCCTTGAGGCCATAGTTAGTTTTCAGTTAGTTTTTAGTGTGTTTTTTTAGCTCAGTTAAAAGTTTTTAATATACTTTGTACTCGCATTCCTTTCTTTTTAATGAAAATTCAGTTTATCCTTAACATTGTGTTCTAAGTTTTTATATTAACTTGTATGTTCTTTTAAAATTCATATAAGTTCTTATTTACAAATTATGATCTGTTTTTTTAAAACTTTATACAAAATGTAGAAAGTAAAAAAGGGAGAAAGACAAAAAAGTTACTGTTTGATAAGCTGTGGATGAATGAGCAAACAAGGATGGCTCATTGGTTTCTTAGTTAAGCTTTTATAAGCTAAGGGTAGGTTAGAGCTTATTTAGGGTTCACATAATCTTGTTTTGAGCAAGGATCAAAGGTATGCTTTCACTTAAAAAATTTTGCATTCTACTGTAGCATAGCTTATTTTCTGCTTATTTCTCTAATCGTGCTTATTTTAGTTGTTAATGCATGTTTTTGTTTGTTGTTTGTTTAATAAGTGCCTTGTTTGAGTTTTTATGCAAATCTGTCAAGTATAGCTTGGATAAACTGCTTATTGCTCTTGTGCTTATTTCAGTGCTTATTCCTGTTGTAATTGTGTTTAATATTGCTTAATATTGTCTGTTGATTATCTGTTCTTTCAAATCTTGGCTTTAATCTGTACAAACTTAGCTTAAAAAAGCACTTTAAAAAGTTAAAAGGGTGTTTGGCATAAGGGGTGAAAATGGGTCATATTGGGTTAAAAACTCATTGGGTCATTTGATGAACTTTAACCTGCATTTTTAAGTTGATTAATACTGTATTTTAAGGTTCTTTAAGTTTAAAATTTGTTTTTAAGTGTTGTTATAAAAGTCCCTGTGAATCGTGGTGACGATTTGATTCAAAGGCTGTATGATTAAGCTTGTTGTTGCCAGCTCTTGACTCTCATTTTTGTGTCTCTTTAAGTGTCTAAAGATATGATGTTTGAGTCCATTTGGTTTACTTATTCACTTGCAAAAAATCTGTCAATTTTATTTTCTAAGTCATTGTTAGCCTTTTTCATTATCTTTTGAGTTAGTTAAATAGTTTTTAGCTTTTAAATCTTGTGCACAAGTTCATTTCATTGGTTATTAAGCATTGTGTAACTAGTTTTGTAGTTTTTGATTTTGAGCTTATTGGAGAGCTTAGTTTTAAGCTAGGTTTTTTACAAAATCCTTTGTTAAAACTGTCCTGGTGCTTGACACCCTTTTTCAAGCCAATTTATTTAGCTTATTAGGGGGCCTCAGCCCAAGCTTTTGGCTTTTCTAAAAAGCCAATAAGCCCTTTTGTTAAGCCCTAGCTTTTCAGACCTTAAGTCATCCTTTTGATTGCTTATTTTTAAGCTCAAAGTAGGTCCTTGACTGTTTTTACTTAGCATAGTGTAGGAAATTGCTTATTTTCTTTTCTAGCTTATTAAGTGCTTATAGGTTGTTGAATTCAGTTTCTACTTGCTTATTTGGATTGCTAGTGGCCTGTGATAGCTTATTGTCTTCTTCCCATTGCTTATTGTGTGCAAGAAAAAGCCAAGTTCACCCTAGCAGTACTAACTCCAAAGTTAGTACTGCTGAGTGCTTAGGCAAACCTTCTGCTTATTGGGCTTCTTTCATTTGCTTATTTTGCTCCTAGAGTTTCTTATTGTTGGTATGTTAAGCTGTGTGTGCTCATTTTCCAACTTTGCTTGCTTATTTTGTGTTAACAGTCCAAAAGAAAAAGCCAACATGTGCCTTTAAGCTTGTTTTAAGCTTTCTGTCTAGTTTTGTCATTTTCTGTATTTAGTTATTAGATTTTAATTCCTAGTGCTTATTTAGGATTAGGATAGACAATTCCTTTTAGCTTATTTGTTCAAATTTCAGCTTATTAGTCCAAAGAGTCAAAAAGGAAAAGCTATTTAAGCCTTAAGCTTAGTTAAGCTTACTGTCTGTTTTTAAAAGCCCTTTTCAGCTTATTTATAAGCATTCTCAAAAAGTTGTAGTTATAAAAATTGTTAAGCTCAAGGAGCTTAACAAGTTTGTTTGAAAAAGTTTAAAAAAAAGGGGAGATAAGGGGAAACCCGGGTGAAGACATGACTCGAACCCGGGCCTTACCCTCATACACCCCGTTTTTATTTTTTCTTTTTTTTTTTTTTTTTTTTTTTTTTTTATTTTTTTTTTTTATTTATTTTTTTTTTATTTTTATTTTTTTTTATTTTTTTTTTTTTTTTTTTTTTTTTATTTTTTTATTTATTTTTTTTTTTTTTTTTATTATTTTTTTTTATTTATTTATTTTTATTTTTTTTAATTTTTTTTTTTTTTTTTTATTTTTTTTTTTTTTTTTTTTTTTTTTTTTTTTTTTTTTTTTTTTATTTTTTTATTTTTTTTTATTTATTATCTTTTTTTTTTTGTTTATTTTTTTTTTTTTTTTTTATTAATCAATAGCACACTTCCTTACCGCTGTGCCCTTGGGTCTTTTCTGAAAGACCCTTGGGCACTTAGTTATTTAAGGAGTTTTGGCCCTTATAAGCCATAAGCTGTTTCCAGGTTATTTATAAGCCGAATTTCGGGTTTCTTATTTTTCTTAGGTAGTATTTAGGATCTAGTATTTTAGGTAAATTTTTCAGATTTTCAAAACTAAGTTTTTAGTTTTTTTGAATAATTTAATTTAGTTAAAGTTTAGAAAAATCATTAAAAAAAATAAAAAAAGTATCATAAACATATTTTCTTTTTTAGAATAATTTTCTTTAGCCCCACCAAAAAAAACTCATATATTTCGTAGGAAAAATAGAAAAACTTTTTGTAGGGTTAATTTTTGCAAAATTTGTTTTTAAAGACGGGCCTCGGGTAGAATTTTGTTTGACTCGTTTTTGGGTCCAAACGACCTCCAGTTTTCAGTCTGTTTTTTTAAACTTCGTTTATTTGTCATTTCGAATCTAATTTAGCTTTTAAATTTTGTTTTAGGGTTAAATGCGCAAAACTTTAGTTTTTTTTGTCCCCCTTGTTCGGGATTCCTTGCTCTCGTTTTTCGCTTAATTTCATAATTTTTAGGTTTTTCTTTAATCGTTTTTGTTTGTCAGTGTTTTAACTTAGCTTTCCTCACTCTCAAATCATTTCTCTTCATTCAAACTCCAATCTTTCGACTTTATCGATTTCTCCAATCTTCCGACTGTATCGATTTTCCAGCACAACCTCATTGGGGATTAACGACCCGGGAAAAGTCTATACTGCTTCCGGTTACATTGATTGTTGTTGTTTTTTTTAATTACTTATATATTTTATATTTTAATATATATTATATATTATAATTTGAAAGAAAATTTTAACTAATCAATTTTTGGCGCCGCTGCCGGGGAGGCTGTGATACCGACAATCGTTGCTGTTGATCATTTGTGTTTGAATCTGTGCATATTATCTAAAAAAAAAAAAACCCAAAAAGTACAAAAATATTTTCATTTTCTTTTTAGTATAATTATCATTTAAAAACTAAAAAAAAGAAAACCAAAAATATAAAAACATTGTCTTTAAATATCAATAAAATTCACAAATTGGTAAAATACCAAAATATAATATTCTCAATTGAGGTATTATCATAATAACTTCCGGTGAACTTTGTGGTTCCCAATTCGAACAAAAGATTTAAAAACTTGCCTTTTGTGTCACTAGCGAGGTACGGTTCACCTTTAAAAAGATAAACAAACTCTAAGAGGGGTATAAGGCGGGTTGTTCCTAGGAACTACGACCCTAAAGGAAAAAGGTTTTTAATAGCTTCGCGCTTTCCTATTCCTCCGCTCCTTTGTGCGTTTTTCTTTTCGAAGAGTTACCGAGAAGCTTGTCGATTATTAGGTTTAAGTTGTCTTTTTTGTGTCCGTTATTAAAATAAATTGTGAATTTACTTTTGATAAACCAAAAAGAAAAAAAAAATTGGTGTAAATTTTCTTTCTTAGTGTATGCACACTCGTTTCCAGTCTCGTAATCTTCATAATCAACAACACCAGGCTCCACCACCTGTTGTTGAACAATTTAATCTCGAAGAACCGATTGAAAATCCAGATCCACTAGCTCCGATGGATGATAACCAGACTATGGCTCAGTTGCTTGAAGCACCCACCGCGGGTTACGAGGATGCCATCGTTTTGCCCGAAATCACCGCGGATAACTTTGAGCTTAAGCACGGTCTGCTTAACCTCGTTCAAAACAAGCAATTCTTTGGACA
>BQNB010040296.1:32542-47509 GCA_026074375.1 Tanacetum coccineum
AAGGCATTACCGAGAGAGCGCTTCGCAACACTACTCCCACTGCTTGGAATTAAACAAATGTCGCCAGAGACTCTGAAGGAACTACAGGATGAGTCTGTCTCCGAGTAACCAAGTGTTACACATTGTATAATTATGTATATTTAAAAAAAAACAAAACAAAACAAAAAAAAAAATTAGATAAATGGCTTGCAGTTATTTCAGACTGTAACCCGGTCTTATCCCAGAGATTTAGTGTACGTTTCAGTGCATTATTTCTTTACAGACAAGAAGTTGTCTAAGCCCCGAACCATTTTTCTCATAAACAATTTGTTTTATCAAACATGTTCGGGATGACCAAATCAGACTGTGACTATAGCTCTTTAAATAGAACACGGGTCATAGTTTGAGGGGGAGAATCAGTACTACTAACAGTTTTGCAGGTCAAATGGACACACTGTTGCTGATTCTATTGGAGAAAGATTGAAACAACCAACTGCTTACAACTTATGACAGATTGCAGTATCATTCCTGTCTATTCTAAAGGTCTTGTTTCAATTGCTCACTTGATAATTGTGCTATTTCACCTCACCTCATACTTTGAGGGGGAGATTGATACATTTTAAGTCCATTCTAGATCAAACCATTTCAAGTTTCTACTTTTTGATCGGGGGAGAAAATGTGACTAAACATGTTTAATAGGATAATTAATGATTCGATTTGATTCTAAAATGCTAAGTCCTATACAATGCATGCTGCTAAATATCTTTCGATATCGACGCACATGTGTAGGGGGAGCATAAAGTGTTAATATGATCAAAAAATGTCAAGGTACCAAAAGTTTGTGTTATACACACGTATTCTGAATAAATGACAAAGAATCTTTTGTTCATGTGTGAAAGTGATCTTATGGATTGCTGAGGAATAGATATGTTGTAACCACCAGGGTATTCGTATGATTGCTCATGCCTCGGTCTTCGGGGACTGCGACCCACTAGTGAAGTGGATTTCCATAAATGTACTTGTACAAGTTTGGATTTCCCAAGGCACTTCATATCTTTTGGGATATATTTCAAAACATCATCAGAAGCATTCTGATTTAAACTTTTGTTTGTGCCCCAAACAAATTTTATAAGCACATCGAATGTTTTTCAAATCATTTTTGCCACAGGCCTTCTACGGTACTTAAATTGTATTAAGAAGTAAAACGCTGAAAAGGAATTGTACGTATCGTCAGCAGATAGTAACTGGTCTGACTCCTCTTACATTCTATGAGTAGTAATTACTTATAGAGTGTTAGTCTTTGGACATTGGTCTAGGAACGGCGAACATTAGGAATCTTGATACTTAGGTATTAGAGGAACTAGCTTGTCACGTGCCGGAAAATGTCAGAAGGTTCTTTTAAAGAATTATTGTCTGATCACAGGTGCGTATTCATACTGTAATCATTGTTCCTCAAGGGAATCAGAGGTTAATGTAACCGACCAGATTGAGTATCGTCTATACTCGGTCCCTTCAAAATATAAAACCTTTGTGTGTTCACAAAATGTTTTTCTAGAACACATTAAGTGGATTTTACATAACAAAATGTTTTTGTTGGTGACTAAATTGTTCTATCATAGCGAATGACGACTCAAGAATTCGATGCAAAGACTGCTCATATCCTTACTCACATATCTGAAGTAATCAAGAAAGCTTACATTCAAAGCTTCCGCACAATCTCTGAAAATCAATGTCTTCTTCAAATGCTAAAACGTTATGGAGATTAGAAGAAGATACATCATCAAAGCTTTCCAGATTCCAACAGATATGAGCATGTGAGACTAAAGATCAGCGTATGGCAAAGTCAAAGTGAAAGAAGATCACAAAGTAATTCAGAGAAGTAAAGCTTAAACAAGTCAAAGATCAAGATCAAGTCATCACATCAAGTTCTGAAGATCATGATCAAGGTGTTAAAGATTGAATTACCAAGCAAACAAGTAAGTACTCCTATCAACAACTGAGCTAAAGAGACCAAGCACGAGTGAGCTTCAACAACTTCTCATGACCTCATCTAGGGGGAGATTGTTAGGATCACATAAATGGACCCGAACAAAGAAGCTTCGGTCACTCGAAGATACAAGACAAAAGTCTAGCTCGTTAGTTGGTTATTTAATTAATGTTTATTAATGTAATTGGGCTGACAAAGAAAAAGCCTGAAAAGCCCAACAAAAGCCTAGAATGGGCAGAACCTTGTTAGTATAAATACACCTAGTTTAGTCAAAATTAGGTTAGACATTATAGCTACTCAATAATACTTTTCATCTATAGGGTTTGTAGCAACTCTTGTTTCTTTCAATCAAAAAGTTCTTTAATGTTTAATCTTTTGTGCTATTGATCTTGTGATTAATCTATGGAATGATCTAGGGATCCTACAATATCCAAATCAAAACCACCAATGTATCCCTTGCACCTCGTGCTTACTGATCCCCTGAAAAACATTGCTTTAAAACGTCAACAATAATGTTGGTGAATTCATAGGTTTGATAAATCATATTTTGAAGGTACTACAAAAGATTCCTAAGTGTATGATAATGCAACAGATGCAGACATCATATAAATGTAATTACGTTGCCCTAAGCTCATGACACTGAAGCTCGACATAAATGAATACCATATAAATGGCCTACATTGCCCGGGATGATGTTCTAACCCGCAATATCATATGTTCGACATGGTATACGTTCGTTTTCCCAGTGATAGCTAACCACCTGAACAGTGATGTCAATCCTAATAGATCTATTCATAACATTCGCGCTCACAATCCAGTAACTGACAGTTCATGATAATGGGCTCAACTAGGGTTATCGCTACTTAGGCAACACGTAATCAAAATATAAAACTTAACCACTTGTGTCCAATTATAAAACATTGCATGTTTCTCACCCCAAAAACTTTGTAAAACAAAAGCATGTAAAACGTGGGGCTATGAACTCACCTTTAGTGAGCGAATAACAAGAATATCACAGATAATGCGCCACGCAAATCGTCAGATGCAACCTATTTAAATTAAGGTCGTATAAGTACTAATCACATTGGGTAATTACTACCATGCATAATTCTATATAGCTAATCACCATCTAATTGTTTTGGAAAAGTTGTGTTTAATAAGTTAAAACGTTTATAATTACCGTTGTAGTAAAACTGGCGTAACTTTCGCGTTTTAAGCCCGATTTTGACGTTTCTTATGCCCACGCTTTCGTATTAGGACGAGTTATCATAATTTGACATTTTCATATTTTTGATCCTCTGATGAACAGTACTTTTTACTGTTCACACCAGTTATAAAGTTATTTTTATAGTTTTAATTATCGTAAAACCCGTAAACGTCATATTTTATTCGTTATAGCTCCGTTTTTAGTGATTCTTTCGAGCACGTTCTCGTAGTTGAAAGTTCTACTTATTTATGAGGTTTACAAAAATAATTATTTCTGTCATGAACAGTAACTTTTATAAAAATAGTTTTATAAAAGTATTAATTGTCGTAAACTCGCAAAATTCATAACTCGTTCGTTATTAATTGAAAAATTACGATTCTTATCATTTTGGAATCCTAAAAATATGTATAATTTGTCAAAAATACCAAACTTGCTGTTTAATTAACTTTTATAAAAAGTTTTTATAAAAATTCTTTTACGACTCCGTTTATTAACGTATAACTTGTTTTTACCGTATCTTTTTCGTTATTTATCCGTTTTTCAAGTTTCTTAGCTTTTTGGAATCGTCATGAGACGTACTATTTTATAAAAATATAAAGTGGGCAGGTGGTATGTCGATTTAAAACAGAAAGTTGGGATGTCTTCCATGAGTCCATATGTACACTTTGTTTCTATAACTTTTAACCTTGCATTTTACCATGAGTCTTTTATACCATATATATATTATATGTGTTACATATAATAAGAGTCCATTTGTCCATAATAATCCTCATATGTCCAAGTTACCAAGATGTACAAGTCATGACATCTCATGAAAACATAACTTTACTTAAGTGTCTTTTTACTTCAAGTTCATACTTGAACTTTTATACATTAACCAAGTGTGTACAATATTTATACTTCCAATATATCCTTATTTTAGTGATCATATAACATCATTAAAAGTCCATAAACAAGATTTACATGTCATTTGCATTTCTTTTACTTGAAACATATTAAATAACTTTATAAACCCTAATTAATACATAATCATTTTTATGCTTAACCAAGAATGTAAATCACTTATGTGTCCATTTTAACATGATGTCATCAACAACATATCGTATGTAAAAGTGTATTAAATGATAAAAACAAGTAAAAACTCCTTTTTACATGTTAAAAATCCTAAATGGTGATTCAAGCTATAAAGAAGTAACATATGCATATAATGAAAATTGTAAGAACATAAAGAGTTCTAGATGACCTTATGATGAATGAATGATGACTAATACAATCTAAAAACCTTTTTTAGATTTTAAAACCAAAGCTTGCACAATATGAAAACCCTAGTTTTCAAGTGAAAAACCCTAACTCTCATTTTCTGATAAAGCTTGAAAATGGTTAACCAATGCTTGGAAACATCTTAGAATATCTTAGATATGATGTGTATATGTGTGTATAGGTTGTATAAAATTTTGTATTGATTTGGTTGGGAGGGTGTTTCAAGCCGTGGGTTTGGAGGGAGTATATAGAGATGATTTGAGTTTTACGCTAAGTGACTGTTTATGTTGTATGTGTTATCTCACACTTGATTCTTGATATATGATAAGTCTTATTAGTAAAAAAAAGTATGCAATAGTGGTCCTTAGGGACACTTCATGGTCTTATGAAGAAACAATGGTCAAAAGTGAACATATATTTTAATGAGTTAGTGAAGTATAAAGACTACTTGCAAGATTTTTCTTATATTTCTTGTATAAATTGCAACAAATTCGTCCTATGTATGATACATATGATATATTTTGTAACTTTTATGTATTGGGTATAAATGTGAGTATTTTTTGAAGCGTAGAAAAGTTTTATTGGTTCCGGGTATGCAACGTATTTTATTGCGAAATGTAATCACTTTACGCAACCAATAAAAATAAAATGTACAAAGTTAATAATTCTTCAAATAATTACTATATACCCTTGTTTGTGTAAAACATTTAATTTAATTGGATTGGGCCTGGTCACCTCGCGAAGCTCTCACTAATATATGTATATATATATAAATATAAAACAACACAAGGATCAAGATCCGCGAGACCAAGAAAACCGGAAGCAGTATAGAGTGTTCCCGGGTCGTTATGTCCCAACGAGGCTAGAGATGGAAAATCGAAAGACGATTGATGATTGATGTTTGTATGTCACAAGTAATGATTGGGAATTAATTCTGAAAGCAAATGCACATTAAAACTAAACAAAGAACATAAGCTAGAACAAGAATAAAAGCTAGAATTAGGAAAAACACTTAAAACTTTTACACAAATAAGCTCAAATAAACTTAAGACAGATAAATAAGCTAAGCTAAATCTAAATAAGCAAGTTAAACTTGCAATTAAGCTAAATTAAACAAGGAAGAACACACAGTACTAACAGTATTAACTACCAGTATTAACCGTTAAGACTAACAGTACTAACTTGGTAGTAGTACTGGTAGTGTTAAGTTAGTACTGAGTCCGAAAAGAACTTGCAGATTAACTCAGAGTTAATACTGCTATGTGTAAATTAGGTACTGTCCTAAACATAAACTGGCAGTACTAACCTAAAGTTAGTACTGCTAGTTGAAAATACCCCTGAAACTTTGTAAAAATCATTTTTTTTTTTTATATTAATTAAAAACAGATTATCAAATAACAAACTAAACACTTACAAGCAAATTTTAATCAATAATAAGCACTTAAATAAGCATGAATGAGTCTAGCAGTATTAACTTAAAACTAACAGTTGTATTAAATAAACTAGCAGTTCTGCAATAGATAAGTAAAGTAAGAAAAAGAGAGAGACTTACTACACCCTTGCTTGAAACAGGGTCAAACAACAAATCTACAAGCTCTAGCTTGCATAGAACAAGCTAGTGAGAGTCCATAAGCCCATCCAGAACTGGCTTATCATCCAATAAATAAGCTGTGGTGTATTGAGAGTGATTTTTGTGATTTTCTTTTAACTACTTAACTTTTTTTATCTTTCTTAATGAAAACAGCTTATAAATAAGCTGAGGTGAGAGCTTTTTAAACACAAAACAATAAGATGAAGAAACTTAACACTGGTATTGTAAATTGACTTGTAAACTCAAACTTGCATTAAACTTGAGAATCGTTACAAGCTGAAAGTAAAGCTGTAAATGATTGGAAAAAATAAGCTAAATGATATTTGCAAAAGTTTAAAAACTTAAAAACTAGGTTACTAAAAAAAACTAACTAGCTACTAGATGCCTCAAAGGCTTACAATGAGCTCTTTTTATAGCCTAAGTCTTCTTTGCAGCTTGTGCTTCTTTTGAAGAGCAAAAACAAAGTGTGCTAGTTGTGTGAGGAGAATCTAAACAAATCCCAGCCTTCAATTTCATTTGAGCTTCTTTGGAGACAATCTCAGCCATCGATTTGCTTTGGGAATGGAAAGGGATTGCCAACATGGACTTTATAAAGCTGGGGGGGTAGTAGTAGGGTGTTGAGTGATTTTTGCAGAGAAGTATGGGAGCAAAAACAGGGTGCTGGCTGGTTTTGGTATTGGCGGGAAGAGTGGGAAAAGGTTTATACATGTTGGGCTGTGACAGAGGGAGGTTGAAGATGATTAAGGGTATGTTTGGTTTGTGTACAAGAAAGGCCCCTCCACATCTTTCCTCTTTTCATTTTCTTTTTCCCTTTTTCTTTCTTTTATAAATGAAGTTTCCCAAATTGGCATAATCAGCCCCCGTGGTTTATATGATAATTATAACTTAGGGGTTTGGCATTTTTGACCCTTCAAGTTATATTTTTCCTTGCTTTTTCTTCTCGGAGTAGACTTTACTTTGATTTGGCTTCGTCTTCACACACTTTTCCATCCCGTGTCCTGTTTTGTAGTTTGATTGTTTTTCGTCTTTTTGTGAATATCCACTTCCTGCACAATAAAAATGCAAAACAAAAACTTATTATTGGCAGTTTTTGTCTTGTTTATTGGGCTTTTAAGCTCATTTTTGAAGGTAAAAGATATGTGTAATTAAGCACTTATCAAATCCCCCAAACTAAGGTATTGTGTGTCCTCAACAATGTTTGAAGTAAAACACGTAGCCCGTTTTTACCATTTTCTTAATTTACTCTAACTACAACTAATATTTTTGATTTTCTCATTTTTTTAACAAGTTTGCTTTCTTTATTTATTAATTCTGGAGATCATAGAATGAGAGCGCCGTAGAGTGATCTGACGGATGTCCTACGGGATAATTTCATCGTCCTTGATTTTTCACAAGTCCAAGATAAGCAATCTAAACAAGATCATTGTCGATATAAGTTTATATGATAATCCTCTTACTTATGACTTGTGGAATTTTAAACTCCCGACATGGATATACGAGTTGGAAGTGTGTATCATTTTAATTTTAACCTAGATCAACTTACTTTCATTAGTCATAATTCAAGATGAATCATGACTCAAAGCAACAACTATTAAGACTTCGTAAACTTGATTTCGAGAATTTTAAACTTTAAACTTTTGCATTTTTCAAAACATCATAATCATAAGTTCTAAGCTTAGGAATGCGTTTGCTTAGTTTGAACCCCTACCTTGTTGGTTAAAGGTGTAAGAAATCACACCAACGAACCAGGTGTTCTTAGTTTGAAAAACCCACCCGTTGCTTAGCGTAGTGGGAAATCACATCATACACCTATTTTCGCTCAATATGGCTAAGGATTAGTGTCTTAGTTTGAACCCCACCTAGACCTTTCTTTCAAGTGAGATATCACGACACAAAAATTTCCTTAGAAGCAAAGACGTTCTTAGTTATGAAAACCCCACTCGTTGCTAGCGTAGTGGGAAATCACGACACATCTTTTACTTGCTCCATTATATCAACTGCATGCTTCATTGGCAAAATTTTCATATTTCATGCATTTTTGCATTCACAATTTCATTCATGCATCTTTGGCATTTATCTTTTAATTCTCTATAAATCTCGCTTGAAAACTTCAAGTTACAATTTGAAGCTTTTTCTGAGACATCGATTGACTTAGTTGATTAAATTGGCACGTATGATTGGCGGAATTAGAAAATTCACGGGAGAGAAAACCACAAGTTACTTGTATAAGTTTTTAGAAGAATCTTGCTTGGCACATAAACTTATATTTAACTCTATCATTTCTCGTTCATTATTAAATTTCAAAGCTATAGAATTCGTGAAAGCTTGGCTCTAACGGTAACTAGCTAGGGCTCAAACACGGCCACGATCAATGTCAAAATTTATTCTTAATTCTACCAAAGAAAGCAAAACTGTTATAATATTTTTGAAAATTTTTTCAATTTTTTCATTTTTTTGGTATTTTGGTGGTAAAAACGGGTTTACGTGGTAACAATGCTGCAGGCAACAATCAAATCGAAGATACCCCCCCAAACTAGAACTAAACATCGTCCTCGATGTTTTGAAGGGTACTACATTAATCCTAAGGCCATTTATGAGGTATGCCAAAAGATAAAACGTTAGTCGATAAGATTAGGATATCGGATTCCCAAATGAAGCTGAGGATGTGAAACTCTTGATGAATGACAAAACTGAGAGTCTTCACAATCCGGGCAATCCTGGACAATAACAACAACATGGAAACACGGGTAATGGAAAAGACAAGCTATCTTACACAACAACAACACTTATTACAACTACGGATAAGCATGGGGTGCCTCCCACGAAGCGCTTGTTTAGGGTCGCGATGCTTGACCCATCACAAGGATTTATGGATCCTTGAGGAAACAAGTGGAAATTAAAATCATCATCGGACTTTCATTCAAGTGACTACGATAAGTATTGAATTTCATGAAAGTTCCACTCCGATGAGATACATCCGGCTTAGAAGAATGATACTTTTGAAATGCCGGGATCAAATATGGTGTCTTCATCCCCACAGGAGAGAAGATAAGGCGGAATAACGGGAATGAAAAGAAATGGGAGAAAGATCCATACAACATAAGCGAAAATGGATTCACTAGAAGGTATGAAATCTAACTCAAGGGTGGGCAAAACATTAAGCACATGAACTCTTGGTTCTCTTGTTTGGAAAATATTTCCCACCACATCCATTGTGAAACTGCCCAGCTCGGGCTCATCCTTAAAGAAACAATCATACTCTGGTTGAGATATGATTTGAGCGAGTTCATCGGCGAACTCCTCATGAAAATCACTCCTATTGGAAGGATGATATGAATTGATCGAAAGATCAAAGATGAACGAATCATATTTAGAAAAAGAAGAATCAGAATAAGTAGTGGTACTGCCACTACTAGTCTCTTCAATGTGATCGTTTGAGAAAGCTTCATAATCTGGAAGAGATAAATCTGAAGGAGTAGTGGGACTGCCACTACTAGGCTCTTCCAAATTAAAGCAGAAAGTTTCCGATTCGGGCAAAGAATTATCAAAGGTGTTAGTCTCCTCCAAGAAAAGGTTAGGAAATGTGGAGGTAGACTTGGTCACAACAATGGAAGATGGAACGGGATTATCTTTTAATGCTTTGATTTTAGCAACAAGACGATTGACATTCAACAATTTTTCACGAAGGGTATCGTCTTTGATTAAAAGAATGTCATCCTCAATCCTTCCAATTTCTGGAATAACAATCTCCATCACCTTCGAGCTAACTGGCTCAGAATTGGGAGGTGATGCCTCAACATACTTGGTTGAAGCAAATTTATATACGTTTAGTATTAATCCCGTAAGAATTCGTTCCAAAATACTCCTCAAACAAGAGAAATACAAGGTAGAAATCTCACTAAAGAAAACACAATTCGTATATTTTTTATCCGGGAAGTATTTTTTCTCGGGTCGTGTCCCAACGAAATCGTGAATTGAGAATTTAGGAATAATTCGGATTCGAGCTAAGAATGATAAAGGGATTTTTAAACTTTTGATTACACTACAAAATATAAGAACATGAATTAAAAACAATTAACTAGCGCGAAATTTAAATGCACGGAATGTAAAAACGCGAGCTAAAACTGAAATTTAAAATCTAAAGCACAACTTTTAACAAATTTTATACCTAAAAATCACAAATTTAAAATGAAAATTTTAGGAAAAAGAATTGGAATTTTTTAACTATTTTTGAATTTTTTATGAATTTTTTTAAGAAAAAGTAAATCAATAAAGTCTATTTTAATTCCTAGAAATTACAAATTTAATGGGAAAAATATAGAAAAATGGTTTTTAAACACTTAAATGGTGCAGAAATCAAAATGAAACAAAAGCCCTAAATTTTATACCCTAATTGAACCCTAATTTGATTTATTAAACTATAAACCCTAATTTAATAAAACTATTTTCTAAAAATATAAATCTATTTTATTTATTTAAGAAGAACAGGGTAGATATTGTAAGAAAGTAAAAAGAAGGGTAGGCGGAGTAACTTTACAAAAGTTTTCGAAGCACCACTATGGCAAGTAATTCCTTTTTCAGTCGTAGTGTAGTTCTTTGTGCTTCAATCAAGGTCTTACTAAGCATAGTGGATAGCGAAAGTGTTTTCTCATGAACGTTGCCCCAAAACTGCACCTATGGCGAAATCGCTTGCATCGCACATAAGTTCAAATGGAAGGTCCCAGTTTGGAGCAATCAAGATTGGAGCTACCGTAAGTCTATTTTTTTCAATGTATTGGAAAGCCGAATTCAGTCATCGGAAAAGATATGTGAAGTATCTTCTCAAGGAATGGGTCATTGGTCGGGAATATTTTTGAGAAATCCTGAATTGAACCAGCCGGTTTTGCCATTTTTGATCCGTTTTGGGTTTATTTGGGTCTTTTTAAGCATAAATAGATATGTGTATTCTACACTTATCAGTAATTTTGCAATGACATCGATTTTGGCTTTGTCAACCTCAATCCCTTTCTTAGAAATCTTATGGCCGAGGACAATGCCCTCTTTGACCATAAAATGGCTCTTCTCCCAGTTAAGACTTAAGTTGGTGTCTTCACACCTTTGAAGCATGTGGTCTAAACGGGAGAGGCAGTTTTGGAAAGAATTTCCAAAGACCGAGAAGTCGTCCATAAAGACTTCCATCGTCTTCTCAACCATGTCATGAAAGATTGCTAACATACATCGTTGAAACGTGCCTGGAGCATTGCATAAGCCGAAAGGCATGCGACGGAACGTGATTAAGGATGATGTTACTTCACCTTCAAGATCATCGAATGGTTGGCATGATGGAACGTGATTCTCTAAAGAGAAGCCGTGTTAAAGAAACGAAGGGGGGTTAGAAAGTTTCAGAGTTTGAGACTTGGAAGGATAAAACTCGAGGACGAGTTTTTTCAAGAGGAGGAGAATGATGCAGGGCATGTTCGAGCTCCGACTCCTCTGGCTTAGCCGTCGGTTCTTCGGTCAACATGTGAAGTCAAGTGTTTAATTATTTTGAAGAGATTGAAGGGGAAAATGACAATTTATAATTGTCAATCTATCTTTTTTAATGTTATTATTTTTTTGTTTTTTTTTTGGACAATAAGAATCAATCTAAATATAGATTGATTTAACTTTCCTATTCCTAAACATGTAATTAATTGTAAATTAAACGTTTTTATAACAGCCTTTATTGACTACGCATATTTGACTTTGACTACAATAAGAAAGGAAATAAAGCCCAATCAAATAATAATTGGGTAATATTCAATTACTAAAATTTAGCTAAAAAGATAATCTCCAACTTGAAAGCATATCTTCTTATCAGTATGGCTCAAGTTCGAATTGGTTATGACTCCGGCTTGATATCAGAAGGCTGGTCCATGTCTATATCCGCATCATTCTCCTCCTCTTCGGAAAAACTCGTCCTCGAGTTTTGATAATCCTCAAAAACGAACCACCCGGATCGAAAGGAACATCAACGTGATTCCCCTTCATTATTATCATCATAACCTCCATAAACAACTTAACTTTTCCGACCGTATTCATTATTGATCCATTAGAATTAGACTTCCGAAGGTTATTCGCTTGTGGCACATCACAATTTAAATTCTTCACAACTCTCATGTGCATAGCCATATTTTCATTAAGTTGTTCAATAAGCATTACTGGCCCACATGTAATAGCCTCATGCATAGACAGCTTGCACCCAACCTTGTATAACTCAAAATTCAAACTTTCTGTATTTGGCGGCTGAAATATGGGAACCTTCAAATTCGGAAAATCACCAACAGTAGCCACCCCAATGCCGTCTCCACCCAATCTATCACCACCTTCAACAAGCATTTCACCGGATAAGTTCCGATCACCACGAATAAACAAAGAATACCATTCCTCGTCCGCGTATTCATCATACACGGGTTGTGAATCATAGATAGAATCGCCATTGGTAAGATACTCCTCGTCCCCAGTGGACTCGTCCCAGACGGGTTCAGCCCGTTTCGTTTCCTCCAATGCCGACGATGATACTAATCCCAATCCAGGGACTAGGTGTTGTAGTCGTTTGACTCGATCAACCGCTCCCAATCCAGGGGTAAGCCACACGAGTCGTTGGGGCTGCTCAACCTCACGATCAAACAGATCCAAAGCACCTCCAATGTTGCCTCTGTCGGCGACTCTACAATAAAGATGCCCACTTCCACAACGAGCCATTTGAACACCCTGGAGACTATCCTGTATTTTCACACCAGTTGGATCATAAGTAACTCCGGCACCGGTCATCCAAGAATACCATTCCTCATCCTCATATTCATCATACGCGGGAGGGTAATCATAGATAATGTCGCCATTAGGAGGATGCTCCTCATTCCCGGTTAACTCGAGCTCTCGGATCCTTTTCCGGATCTGCCTGATCTCGTGTTGTATTTCAAGTTCACGAACCCGTTCACGAAGTCTTTCAATCTCGACGTCGCGGGGATCGCGTTCATCGTTACCGTTGCCTCCGGCGGCGAATCGACGGTGTTGGTGTAGGCGATCTCTTCTTGGTGCAGACATCTCGAGATTCCTGAGCTCTGATACCACTTGATACGGATTCGTATACGAGTGGGTAAAAAGGATAAACCTAGGCGTAACCCTAGCGGCAATCGTTCTTGGCCAACCAAGTAACAATCGACGGCGTTGTTCTCCGGCCAACCGAATGAACAAGAAACAAAACTGTTTCGAGAGAAATTCTTTATTCAATTCTTAAAAACTACTTTTTTACACAAAACACCAAATCCCTATTTATACTAATCCTAGCACCACTAAAATAAGGAAAGACATTAAAACCTAATCAATCTAAATAAAGATTGATTTGACTTTCCTATTCCTAAATATGTAATTAATTGTAAATTAATTACATATTTGACTTTGACTAAAATAAGAAAGGAAATAAAGCCCAATCAAATAATAATTGGGTAATATTCAATTACTAAAATTAAGCTAAAAAGATAATCTCCAACTTGAAAGCATATCTTCTTATCAATATGGCTCAAGTTCGAATTGGTTATGACTCCGGCTTGATATCAGAAGGCTGGTCCATGTCTATATCCGCATCATTCTCCTCCTCTTCGGAAAAACTCGTCCTCGAGTTTTGATAATCCCCAAAAACGAACCACCCGGATCGAAAGGAACATCAACGTGATTCCCCTTCATTATTATCATCATAACCTCCATAAACAACTTAACTTTTCCGACCGTATTCATTATTGATCCATTAGAATTAGACTTCCGAAGGTTATTCGCTTGTGGCACATCACAATTTAAATTCTTCACAACTCTCATGTGCATAGCCATATTTTCATTAAGTTGTTCAATAAGCATTACTGGCCCACATGTAATAGCCTCATGCATAGACAGCTTGCACCCAACCTTGTATAACTCAAAATTCAAACTTTCTGTATTTGGCGGCTGAAATATGGGAACCTTCAAATTCGGAAAATCACCAACAGTAGCCACCCCAATGCCGTCTCCACCCAATCTATCACCACCTTCAACAAGCATTTCACCGGATAAGTTCCGATCACCACGAATAAACAAAGAATACCATTCCTCGTCCGCGTATTCATCATACACGGGTTGTGAATCATAGATAGAATCGCCATTGGTAAGATACTCCTCGTCCCCAGTGGACTCGTCCCAGACGGGTTCAGCCCGTTTCGTTTCCTCCAATGCCGACGATGATACTAATCCCAATCCAGGGACTAGGTGTTGTAGTCGTTTGACTCGATCAACCGCTCCCAATCCAGGGGTAAGCCACACGAGTCGTTGGGGCTGCTCAACCTCACGATCAAACAGATCCAAAGCACCTCCAATGTTGCCTCTGTCGGCGACTCTACAATAAAGATGCCCACTTCCACAACGAGCCATTTGAACACCAAGGCTCTGATACCAAATGATACGGATTCGTATACGAGTGGGTAAAAAGGATAAACCTAGGCGTAACCCTAGCGGCAATCGTTCTTGGCCAACCAAGTAACAATCGACGGCGTTGTTCTCCGGCCAACCGAATGAACAAGAAACAAAACTGTTTCGAGAGAAATTCTTTATTCAATTCTTAAAAACATCCATCAATACAAAGAATAGTCTCCATATTTATAGGACAATAAGAATCAATCTAAATATAGATTGATTTAACTTTCCTATTCCTAAACATGTAATTAATTGTAAATTAAATGTTTTCATAACAGCCTTTATTGACTACGCATATTTGACTTTGACTAAAATAAATAACTTGGAAGTTTCGGTTGGATTGGATCTTCAAAACATTTAGCCGACCCTAGCCACTTTCAGTGGGCTCAGCTTGGGTTGGGCTAAGTGGGCTTCCTCCTTGATCCGTATCATCCTCCCCCTCTAAAAAATGACTCGACCCCGAGTCATCATCAAAGTCAGCAT
>BQNB010040297.1:0-47508 GCA_026074375.1 Tanacetum coccineum
GACCGCTCTTTTATCTTCTGTTAATTTGCTTGCATGGATTAAAGTGTCTTGAATGGATTAGACTGAAACCCCCTTTTACCTGTTAGAATTAGGATTAGAACTAACATAGGATTAGCATAGGTTTGACTTAGATTAGAATTAACTTAGATTAGATAACCAAGATATAAATAAATTGAGAGATTTAACCTCGCTTTAAGTGTTCGACACCCTACTTATGACGAATCTACCACCGACCGGGTACATCGCCCGTTAAATTGTTGTTTTTGTTTAAGTCAGAAAAATATAAATCTAAAACTTGAATCATAAAAATATACACCATAAAACGACACATCAGTAATAACCAAAATCACTTTTCCTTTGTTCCCTTTTCAAGCCGAAAATAAATAAGCCCTAAATAAGCTATACAAGGCTTTTAAATAAGCTAGATAAATATTAAGCTATATAGTATATAAATGTTATTCAACCATCACGTCCAAAATAATAAAATAGTCTTTCCTTGTGTCCTTTGTCCCTAGTTCGAACCCAACGAACACCCTTTTATATTTATTTTCAAATTTTAAGCTTTCGATTTTTAACAAATGCACCATACAACTATTCTCTATGCATCATAACATTAATAAAAGTACAAAAATATTTGAGAAATAGATGACTTACAAAGAGAGTTTTGAAAATGAGATTAAACACTAAACCGACAACCCAAACGTTGTTTTAATGAACCTACGCCTATTGGAATCAACCCGGAAACACTCAAACTCTCATGTTTTTTATCAAAGTTGGAAAAGTTATGCGTTTGTGTGTGTATGTAGATCGGACAGAACCAAGAGAGAAAATAAGAGAATGAAAACTATGAAATGTGTGAAAAATGATTAGGAAATGTGTGTTGAAAAGATATAAGACAAATGACTAGTACTAGGTTGGGACACAATTGCTAAAATAATGCCTTGTTGTCCCTTGTGGGTCTCGAAACTAGCAAGGAATCCAAAGGGGATCCTAGTTGCATTTTAGCTCTTGTCGGGTTACCAAATGATCAAATCTCATGATTTAAAATGTGACCCGTAGTTTCCTAGTATTTTTAATGTATGTAAAAATGTTTTCCCATGAACTTTGACTATTTACACTATAGGTTTTTGACTTAGATTTGATACGGACATTAATGGACGTGTCGAGACGCGTTGCTTAAGATTTTAAGCCGTTTGCGGGAAAGCTTCCTAAAGATTGATCAAATATGAATATAATCATCTATAATGAGATAATTAAAGAGAATATTAACATAAAAGATTAAGTAGATAATAGAATGAGTTGTGAAAATCCCAAAAATTGATTTGACCAGAATAAATTCGAAGGAGTAAAATAGAACATTATAATCTAGAAAATCGGCAAGGGTTACATTTTACCCCTTTTAAAAGAAATTTTGTCCCAAAATTTAACTATCACTAGAACTAAAAAGATAGGGGTGTTTAAGTTTCATTTTATCCTCATGTTCCCAAGTAAATCTAGGCCCTCGTTTCGAATTCCATCAAACCTTAACGATAGAAATCCTACTCCGCTTCAGTTTCTTGAACTCCCTTTCTAAGATTTCCACTGGCTCTTCCATAAAGTTCAACTTAGCATCCACTTGGAATTCCTTGAAAGTCACATGTAGGGTTTGGTCGGCCAAACATTTCTTAAGGTTCGACACGTGAAATGTGTCATGAACATCGTTTAGCTCCTGAGGTAATCTTAGTCTATAGGCTACAAGACCGATCCTCTCAATGATCTCAAATGGTCCAACAAACCTAGGTGCTAACTTGCCTTTCTTCCCAAAGCGTACTACATCTTTCCAAGGCAAGACTTTGAGTAGAACATGGTCACCTACATTGAAATCTAAGGGTTTCCTTCTCCTATCTGCATAGCTTTTCTAATGATCACGTGCAGCCTTAAGCCTATCCTTGATCTGTGAGATTTTCTTAGTGGTCTCTTGCACTATCTTATGCCCTATTAACTGTCCTTTTTCAACTTATGCCTATAGGATTGGAGAACGGCACTTTCTCTTATAAAGTGCTTCAAACAATGCACATCTCACATTAGAATGGTAACTGTTATTGTAAGAAAACTCAACCAATGGAAGATGAACATCCCAACTTCCCCCGAAGTCCATGACGCATGCACTAAGCATGTCTTCTAAGGTTTGAATTGTACGCTCGCTTTGACCATCGGTCTGTGGATGGTAAGCCGTACTCATGTCTAACCTAGTTCCTAATGCCTCCAGCATTGACTACCAAAACCTTGATGTAAAGCGACTATCATGATCAGATATGATCAAGATTGGCACATCATGCCTTGCTATGATTTCATTAAGGTAGAGTCTAGCTAGCCTATCCATCTTATAGTCTTTATGTATAGGTAGAAAATGAGCTGACTTAGTTAATCGGTCAATAATGACCCAGATTGCATTATGCCCACTACTGGTCCTTGGTAATTTCATGACAAAATCCATGACTATTTTCTCCCACTTCCACTGGGAAATCTTAGGTTGCTGCAATAAGTCGGACGACCTCTGATGTTCAGCTTTAATCTTTGAACAAGTCAAGCACTTACTAAGGTATAAGGCTATATCTTTCTTTATTCTCGGCCACTAGTACCTATCCCTAAGGTCATAGTATATCTTATCAGCTCCTGGGTGAATTAAATACTTTTACTTACAAGCTTCATCCATTATCAAGGGTCGTACATCACCCATCAAAGGGACCTATATTCGATCTAGATAGTACCATGTTCCATCACTCCTATGTTCCATATGTTTGTCTAGCCCTCGCAGCATTTCTGTTGGTGCATCGACATCCTCAGATGCTTCATTCTGAGCCGCTAGTATCCTATCCTTGATACTCGACTGAATGGTCATGTTCATTGCTCGAACTCTCCTAGGCTTAATCCTCTCCTTTCTACTTTGTGCATCTGCTACTACGTTTGCCTTACCCGAATGATAGTGAATCTCGCAGTCATAGTCGCTGAATAGCTCTATCCAACGACGTTGATGCATAATTAGTTCCTTCTGATTAAAGATGTGCTGAAGTCTCTTATAGTTGGTGTATATTACACTCTTTGTCCCATACAGGTAATGTCTCCATATCTTAAGAGCAAATACAACTGCACCCAATTCCAAATCACGGGTAGTGTAATTCTTCTCATGTATCTTCAATTGTCTAGAGGCATACGCGATCACTCTACCCCACTACATAAGTACACAACCTAGTCCTAGACCTGACACATCGCAGTATACTACGAAGTCTTCTGGTCCACCAGGGAGAGCTAGAACAGGTGCATTACATAACTTATCCTTTAAGATCTGAAATGCTTCTTCCTATTCCTCACCCTAGACATAAGTCTTATTCTTTTGAGTCAAGATGGTTACTGTGTTGTAGTGTAGGGTTGTTTTTTATATGATTTAAGTTTTAAATTTATATTTTGTTGACTCAACCAAAAACAACACTTTAACGGGCAGTGTACCCGATCGATAGTAGTTTCGTGGTAAGTAGGGTGTCAATCACTGAGAGCGAGGTTAAATCTATCAACTTAATTAATATCTTAGTTATCTAATCTATGTTAATTCTATTCTAATCCTATGTTAAACCTATGTAATTCTGAATCCTAATTCTAATGGAAAAGGAGGGTTTTAGCCTGAGAGACTAGCACAGTTTGGTTGGTGACTACAATTAATTCAAGAAACTGTTACCTATGGAAGCTAATTAACAAAAGATAAAAGAGCTGTCGAACCTTATATAAGAAAACTGTAACCATTATTAATCCGATTAGAACGTTGGTTTGTTTATTAAGTGCAATGATTTCTTCTTTCGAGGTGGCATATCATTCTTAAAACTTAGGCGTTACATCATCCTAAGACCTAGACACGTTAATTCTGTCACAGTTAAAGCATCCGTATAAAGCATCCTTATTTGCTGATCATGATCTATCTTAGGGATTAAAGCAATGGCGATCTTGTTAAACCCTAGCTCATAGAGACTTTACCCACTTACCGCTTAATGGCAATCTATACACTAGTAGTCTACTTGTCCAACTATCTAATGGAATCAAAATGTTATTTGTTGAATTATCTAGGTCACATGCTAGTCAACACGATCAATAAACCATTAGCAATATCCAATTAACTAGTTAAGCCCGAAGCATATCCTAGACACAGACTTAGAAGGACAATATTTGTGTAACTATTATTCTAGGTGTGTAAATTAGTATATAGAGAGCTATCCTGGACTCTAGATCTGCTTGGTCCACTTAGCTAGATCCAGTTGAATGATAGGTCGCATACAAAAGCGCGTAAACAAGTATAAATTGATAAACATAAACAAGCATACAATGATAAATCAAGAAATCAATATAAACAAATACCAAACATTTAGATCTTCATAATAATGGCTAATACCCGAAGGTATTAGCCTTCAAACGTCATAATAAACACAAGAGTAATAATTTAGCCAAGGTAAACTAACCGAGTTAACAAATGATACCAAAAACTGAACGATTACTAAAGTATATGGAATTACATGATGTCTCCTATAGAATTGAATATGTTGCTCGACCTCTTCTTCTCTTTTTCTTCTCTGAAAATCAACTTTTGTGGTTTAGGTATCGAGAATATGATTTAGCACCCTTAAAACTCGTTTTTAAGTTTTCTATTTATAATGTCTGGAAGTCGGTTGGAATTTGACCATAGCATATACACACATAAATATTGAACTTGACCATTGGAATTTGCTATCACATGTGTCCTTTCCGTGAATAGTTTGCATGTACAATTCTAAATAACATTTTTAAATAATATACTCTTAGTTTACTTGAATTGTGATGGTAATGCGTTGATATTTTAGATTCTACTCCTAAACGAAAGTCATGAATCTCTCTCTCTCTCTCTCTTCTGGTTTCATGGCTTCTTGAATAATTTAAAAGCGCAATTCGTATGAAGGAATTATGATCAAAATGGTGTAACCATGTCAACATTTAACATGTCATCATTAACTGAGAGAAAGTAGTGATCTCGAGTTATTAAAACATCAGATCATCCTCAAATTTATACCATAGCATAGTTGACTTGACTTGTGATGGTAATAGGTTGATATTTTAGATTCAACTCCTAAACGAAAGCCGAAAACGTTAGTGTTAACCTAGCTATGGCTTTCATTTTGAGTGTTAATACTTTAAGAAGTATGACTAAAACGGTGTAACTATGGTTTTCATTTTGAGTGTTAATACTTTAAGAAGTATTATAGGAACAATGACATCAATCGACTGCTTCATCTAGCGCGACTAAACTACGAGCTTGGATCGCTTTCAGCTAGAATCTCTTATAACTCGCTTACCCCTAACTCAAAACTACCAGCTCACTTCATCCACGCATAAAGTGAGCCGAGCTCGACCTTCACAAATGTTAAACGAGTTGAGTTTGACCTTTATCGTCTCAGCTTAACTCGTTTACACCGTTTACCTTTAAACGGATTTTCAATAACGCATTATTATTAAAAAAAATCTTAGTGATAGTTTTAAAATGATAGAAACTAAATTTTACAATCCCTCCCACTAATGAAATTTCCCTCTTTCACATTTCATTTGTCCCGCCTATTTTTCACCAAAAATTAAACTGTCCCTCAACTTTATCAACATCACATCTCACATCTCAAACTTATCCTTTTCATTTCATCTCATATATCCTCACCACCACATGTCATGTTCATATATCGATTCGTAGTCGGCACACCCGATTTCATGTTCATATATCCACAAATCAGGTTCTTTTATCTGCTATTTCTTTAAATTAATCATCAAATTTGAGGTGTTTATGGGTCGATTTGGTGTTTGGCTTATTTTAGGCATTAGGGTTTATGTAAGCCCCAATTTTTAAAAGCTTGGAACATGCGTTCTGCTGCAATTTATGCTCAATGCAAGGTAGCCTTTTGGAATATATTATCATTTACTATTAAATTTCTAGCATTTGATGGCTACTTCATAATTAAGAGTAATATCTTTGATTTTTATGTTTTTTTCTTAAAAGTTGTTATTTGGATTATTATCAGTTATGCTGTTTTGGGATTATGTTTTGATCAGATTATAGATACATTTTATGAATATGTTTATTCTATGGTTTAAGTGGTATGGTAAAATATGTTTATGCCAGCACCCCTTCCTGCCCCTTATATCCTCTGTCAATGTGTAGAGGTAGTAGTTGCAACCCATTTACTAGTTAATGGGTAGATTATTGTCATGTTAAAACTTAGAAGGGAACGTGATAAGTGTGTCGAACGTGTCAAATGGGTTGAGAATTGTTCATAAATAAATTATTAGTTTCATATTAATTATGTATATGTATATTCTCTAAAAACTGGACAACTGTTTCCGGGTCAACCCTGCCTAACCCAGTTTAACCAAAAGCTATTTTGACCCATTGCTAGTGTTGACTGTTGAGATTTAATAGGGTTATGGGTAGGGATTGGGCATAGCATCTTTTTGATGATCTTCCTTTCATTTAGAGTGATGAGAGTAGATGTTGTGTGGCTCGATGAGGATTGGTCTATATGGGCTGGTTTGGTGTTAGAAGGTGTAGTAGGGTGGATATCACTGGTTTTGGAGGTATAAGGTTGCGTTTTATGCTGGGTAGTTAATAGGGTTAGTTACGGTGGTACGCTTTTGGATAATTTAGGTACCGGTTCATAAAATTTTGTGGGCTGAGATCAAGTTTTGTTACCTGATACATCATTTTGTGCAGCTTAAAGATTTTGTGCAGATCAAGTTTTGCTACCTGATATCATTCAGTTTTTATTAGATACACATTATTAACTTACTTATATTCTTTTTTAATCATAATTATCACGTTTACTATGTATAAATTGTGCTTAAAAACCAGACCAGAAGTGCAGACGGGTCAACCCGACCCTACCTGTACTGACCCTCATTATGGTCCGTTTCAACCTGAAGCCGTTTTGACTTTTGACCCATTGTAGACCCTCATATTAGCTTATCTTGCAACATGTAAATGTCGTATATGCATGTCAATGAAGTCAGTTAGGTGTGTTTGGGATTGCATATTTGGTTATCACGATTAGAGGCTATAAAGTAAGCACCTACTCATATGCTTATATACAAGTGCTTATTTCATCAAATATTTAGAGAATAAACTAATTAACAATAAGCTACCTTAACACTTTAAAGGTGCTTTTTGCGTTTCAAAAAACGCAACAAGCACAACCAATATGCAATCATAAATGTATGCTTATTTCATCAACTAATTACTTATGGCAAGGACTGGGCTTAATAGTGAAAACTTATTTCTTTGCTTAAATTGAAAATGTGTGCATAGTTAAAACCTAATAATGAAAACTTATTTCCCCATTGGTTTGGACTGCTGGTCATTCGCAGCAAGATGCTGTAAAACTTTTTTTGACATTAAAATGTTGGCTATTCTGCAGCTGACACTGGATGCGGCTTGTTCAAGCTGACCAGGCATTCACTGATGCACGAACATGCAGGGAATTGAAACCCAACTGGGTCAAGGCTTGATATCGAGAGGGTTTATCTTTGCGTTTGCTGCAGGCATGTTTTTTTAGTTTAAGCTTAGAGTTTCTAATCGGTTTCCGTTTATAGCTAAAATTTAATGTTAAATAATTCTCTCTTCCATTCTATTGCAGAAGTTTGACCAAGCAGAAACGCATTTTACGAGGGAGTTAAGCTTGAGCCTGAAAATATGGACGGGATCATTCCTGTCAAGAATAAGGTAAAAATATCTTCACTTGTACTCCCCATATCTTATTATTTTAGATTTTACATCATTCTGATTTAGAACTTTGTTTGGAGAAAAGATCGTTGACCCAAAAACCAGAGACGAAACACATGTTACAATCTCTGTTGACGATGGCATCCGTCCAGGAACTACTTTGGTAGATCTTGCAAACCTGAAGCTTGTATTTAAGAAAGACGAGTAGACCACTGTTAGTACATAATGAAGCTCTCTTCATTACCCACAAGTGGTATTTCCTTACTAAATAATTTAAGCAATGGATTTTTATGAATATCAGGTACTCTAGTAATAGCTTATTTTATGATTTTTTTTGCAATCATTGATCTCTATCTGAATGAGTTATAATGGGTTTAAATATGGTGATTTGTATGTTGAAGTATTGCAAAAGTCTTTCGAAGAGCTGAAGGAAGCGAGAGCACGAGATAAATAGCTATTTGAGGAAGCTAAAGAAGATAATAGAAAACAATATGAAGAAAAACTTAAGTCTCATGCGTTGACAATGAAGGAAGAAATTGTGAAAGAAGCGAATGCAAAGATTGCCGATGTTTGCACAATATACACAACAGCTTTGCATTCCCCCTCCTTAGTAAATAATATGTTGTGTTTGGTAAAGCTTTTGATACACTCTATAACTTTATAACTCGTAACATTGAGTTGGATAGAATGCTTTTGATAACGTTTATGATATTTTGGGTATTCAGATGATTAATATTATCGGTTTGATTTCTGTATTTAGAGATATTTTGTTTTGAATTTTTGCATATTATGGATAAAACTGGATTGACGAAAAGCTCAATAATGCAATTTTTTAATAAAAAACCGTGAATGTTTTTGCAACGAATTTGCATCTTCATTAACGAAAATTTTGGTTGTTGCAAAATGTTGCGGTTGTAAAATTTACCATTGCAAAACCCATAGCAAAATATAATCGTTGCAAATATGTTGATGCAAAAAATATTCGTTGCAAAATTGTGGGAAAATGTCTTCGTTGCAAAAATAGTATGTATTTCCAACGAATTATCTTTTGTTGCAAAACGGTTGCAAAAAGTTTTATGCCTGTTGCAATTCGGTTGCAAATTAAATTTGCATGGAGCCTTTTTGCAATAGTTGGATTTCGTTGTATTTCCATTGCAAATAGCCTTTTGCAACGGATTTGCATCGTATTTGAACGGTTGCATTAGCCTGTTTTTGTTGTAGTGATTTATTCCGATCCGATCTTATTTTTATCGAACCACAAACTAAAAAAACTACAAATTTATGAATTGTGTTTTGTCTAATTAAAAAACGACATGTTAATCTTTTTAAATATTTCATGATCATAATTTATGACAAATTTTTCAGAAAATATTCATTTAAATTTATGTTTATAATATATCATAATTCATAGATTTGTAAAATAATACAAAAACTATTAAGAAAATGACATTATTGTAGGATCTTAAAATCCTGATCCGATCTTCGATCTCGATCTTACAAAGACGAAAACGATCATAAGTGAGATCTCGATTTTTAAAACCTTGCTTGTATTACTCCCTCCGTCCCAAATTAATTGTCCACGTTTTCTTTTATTTGTATTACTCCCTCCGTCTCAAATTAATTGTTCACGTTTCCTTTTAGTGATGTCTCAATTTAATTGTCTACTACTGAAAATAGATAAGGAAGTTTGACCAAGTTTACTATATTACCATTATTTGAAATTATTATTACAAACTTTAAAGAAGACTTTAATTAATTATGTAAGGATAAAACTGTCATTCTGCTAAAAAGTAAGAAAACAAAAACAGTAATAAATGCACTTTTTTAAACTGTCTATTTTTTATCGAGGGACAATAATTTTAGGATAGAAGCAATATTTGTTTTAGAGTAAAGTGCAAAACACAACGGGTTTTTAAATTTCAAAAAGACGTTACGGTATTATTAGGTTGTGTTTGGCAACAAGCGTTTTGGAGCATTTTGATACGACCCTGTTAGGTGTTGTATCGGGATAGGGCAACACTTCAAGCGTGTGCTGGCTCCGTCAGAAAATAGAGAGAAGATTGAGAGATTTGTTTATCTTAAACTTTGATTGATTGATTAAATAACGAAGAATGATTCGATATATATACCGAATAAAAGACATGGCTTGGATCATAAGTCAACTACAAGATAAACATTGACTTGACACTTTCCTGTCACAAGTTAATGACTTTCCTAACACAAGGAGACAACATAAATGACTTTCCTAATACGACTCAACACATATCCTAAACATAATAAACTATGGTATTATCCTAAACTGATGGCGTAACATTCCTCACTCCTTCGAAACCACCTTGCCCTCAAGGTGTCTTCTTGAAAAGCACTCTTAATTTCGGGATCCCAAGTTTTGACTTGTGAACCTATGTCTTGTCGATCAACATGAAACTGCAAATTTACATCCAAATTAGACTTAGAATGCGGCTCTTTGCTTAATCCCAGTCCATCAAATAAATACCAGCCATCTTCAATTCTCAAAGCATGCACCCATGTGCCATCAGCCTTGTTATACCCAATCTCGCCACCATCATTGAACACACCATTAAGGTTGTTGTCTTTGTTGGAACCAACTTCCGAAAATGTAATAACACCTTTCTTTCTTTTTTACCTTGCTCATCCTTGTCTTTTATAAGATATGATGTGGTATTTTCAAATGCTACCTCTTCTGTTAAATTAACTCCTTTATGAGGTGGCAATGAACAATAAAAAACATCATTGTTGGTATTATCATCCGTCTCAGAAACTTGTTGATCTTCTTCATTCTTGCCTTCTTCATCTTTATTGTTTTCTATCTCTTGATCATCAACCTTTTTCACTTCTTGTTTATCCTTCACGGCAGGGTCTTCTTGATCACCAACATTAGTATCAACTGCTTGATTATTTTCATCCTCAAAACGAGCCTCAATGATACAGGCTCTGAAGAAGGCTTCTCCCAAAGTTAAAGGATAAGACCTCAACAGTTCCCAAAGTTGTTGGTTCTGTTAATCGAGTTTCCGCTGCACGGGCTAATTGAAAAAATCTTCATCTTAAAAAAAGTTGTGGGTTATGACCTAACAGTAGCACATTGTAGAGCCGTTTTAAGTCCAGAATAAAAAAACGATTTACGTAAAGATTCAGAGATCCCCGTTACTCGTTTTATAAGCATCAAAAACTCACTCTCATATTCGGCCACCGTTCCTCTTTGCAATAGCTTAGAAAGTGCGTATCTCGCGTCTTGATCACTGTCGTCCGATGCCATGAACCGTAACTCGAAGAAAAAAAATTCCCGATGAACAGCAACCGGTGAATAGTACCCGATGAACAGTATTGTGAATAGTACCCCGTGAACAGTACCGGAGAACAGTAGCTTTATTTTTATTTTTTTGATCCTTAAATCGGAAGCCCTCTATGAGGATTCTCAATGAAAGCACCAGTTGATACGACTCTGTTAGGGGTTGTATCGGGATATGACACCACTTCAAGCGTGTACGAGCTCCTTAAGAATATAGAGATGAAGAAGACGAATATTTAATTTGATCTTTAAACATGATTTACATTGTTATCACACCGCACACTCCATAATCGGCCCACCGTACCCGATTTGCAAATAGCTTAGATAGTCGTATTCCCGTGTGGCTACCTGATGTCATGAATAGTAGCTCAAAGAAAAAATGTTTTTCTTTGACTGATGAACAGTAACCCTCGATGAAACAGTACCGGTTTGAAATAGTAACTTCCAATTAACTAGTACTCGATGGAACAGTACCTCCCGAAAACATAACTAGTTTTTTTGAACCCTTAATCGAAAACCCTCTCAACGAGAGCTCTCAATGAAAGCACCAATTGATACGACCCTGTTAGGTGTTGTATCGGGATAGGGCACCACTTCAAGCGTGTGCTGGCTCCGTCAGAAAATAGAGAGAAGATTGAGAGATTTGTTTATCTTAAACTTTGATTGATTGATTGAATAATGAAGAATGATTCGGTATATATACCGAATAAAAGACATGGCTTGGATCATAAGCCAACTACAAGATAAACATTGACTTGACACTTTCCTATCACAAGTTAATGACTTTCCTAACACAAGGAGACAACATAAATGACTTTCCTAATATGACTCAACACATATCCTAAACATAATAAACTATGGTATTATCCTAAACTGAGGGCGTAACACGTTTAGGAGCGACAAACGGTAAGCAGTTTAGATGAAAAACTTGTTTGGCAACTCCTCAACAAGCATTTGAATATTGTTTAACCGCTTCAATCTCAAATGCTTCTTGAAGAAGCATTTCAGAACTACTCCTAGCAGTTTGTTATAAAATTACATTTATACCCTCAAATATAAAATTTATAATTTCTTTAATTTGGTTATATGCCTTTTTTTGTAATTTTACACTTTCTAATTACAGCTTACAGCTACGTTACCAAACATCTTTTTAAATAAACAACTACTGCTTACTGCTCCTGCTAACTGCTCCTGCATACTGCTTCTGCTACTGCTACTACTTATTGCTACTGTTACGTGTCGCCAAACATACCCTTAGTAGAGATAAAACATTTTCGTCATTTTTATCCCTGGTAACACCATTCTTTTTTATTTGTGTACTCCACTAAAAAAGAAATCCATTTACATTGAAAACTAAAACCCACATTAATCTCACATGGGAAAAATCATTTACATCGTCAACTAAAATTGAAAATCCTTATCTGTAATCGACCCATCACATATCTACTACTTAAAGCATCTACAATGTTAACCGAGCATCCACAATGCTACAAGTCTTCAATGACTTGTAGCATTTAATACAATTAATTGGTGAGTGTAAAAGTTTTGCAATTAGTTATTACTCTAATGGTAAAAGCTTTTAACAATAGCTTTTTGGAAATGAAATACAAGAGTAGTTTAGTGTATGCATTAATTGAACTATAGAGCTTCAAAGACTTTGAGAACTAAAAGTCTTTGTAAAAAACTTTTGAAAAAGCTTATGTATGCAATGCATTGAAAGACTTTTTGAAAAAGTGAAAAGCTTTAAAAAAAATGGTGCATTGGAGATAATCATCAAAAGGTTTTAGTTTTTGCCACATCATATTTTTTATTAATGCATTAGTAAGCTATTATAAAAAGGGAAAATTCCATTTGTAGCTAAAAAAAAAATGAAATGCAATCATAACCCAAAAGACATTATTTCCTAAAACTAGCCCAAGGCAACTTGGCATTTGGGCAATTTACGTGCAGAATTTGACACGTGACGTTTTTTAATATTAAAGTACACATATTTTGAGGCAACCTATTGTATTTTTATGGGCAACTGTTGTACTTCTGGGCAACCTGAGCTACTTTTAGACAAACATTTTGTTTGAGATAAGATCGCATTTCATTATTTTTTTGGCTAGAAATGAAATTTTCCCTTATAAAAACTTTCTCTAATGCCAAAACTTTCTACAAAAGCTTTTTAAAAAAAAAGTATACTAAAATAAAGCTAATACAATGAAGCATTAATTACAAAATCAATGCTTAAACCACTTGGAAAATTACAATCTTTTAAAAAAAGCTATTAAAAAAATTATATCTTGCAATAGTAAAAAGTCATTCACTAACTTCTTAAAATAGTAAAAAATCTTTCAAAAACACATGCTCTTATAAGTTACAACCACAGTTGGGACAAACCAAATGACGAAAAAAAACACATCACATGAGAAACGTTAGCAAATAACATAAAAATATTTAAGGATGTAAAATATTTAGTTTGTGCTAATAGAGGGTTTATGTTTTTTAAAAAACTTGACGAATACCCGCGCATAGCGACAGTGTATAACGACAAATAATTATACATGCGAATTTTTGGTTTTGGTGTGACCCTTAATGCAGCACTCACGCATTCAATTTGTAGTTATTGCGAAAAAAAATTATGAGTCATAAATGAAAAATGATAAAAAGTTTATGAATTTAAGAATTAAACAATATGTAAAATATTATTTTTGTTATGAATTATAATTATAATAAGTATATATATCATTTGCCAAAATTGTTAGGCCACGAGCTAAATAAAAAATTCATGGTTTCACCGGTTACGATGTTAAAAAAAAAATATATTAATTGAATTTTAAAACACACTCTCAAGTATGCTAAACGTTACAAAATGGACCTTCAACTTTAACATATTTACGACTTTTTTATATAACAAACTTTATTTTCAAATATAGAGCACGTATGTATCGATTCATTCAGAAAAAAATGTCACTGAAAAGATCGTCGAATTGCAAACAAAACGAGCCCAATATTGCAATGCCTCTGATATGCGTACGATTTTTTTAAATATATTGAAGTTTAATATATATTTTAAAATATTTACGGAAATAGTCCTTAATGTTATCGATTCGTTGAAAGGTGAGTCCCAACGACTGACAAATAGGACTTAGCGTTATCAGTCCGTTGCAAAAATAGTCTCGCACGGGTGACGTAACTCGTTTTATTACCATTTTTAAGTTTTTCAAATCTTAATATTTCAAATGTTAGGTTTAAAAAACACGTGTACTTTATCTATAGTAAAGATAAAGATATAAACTATGAAAATTTACAAACCAATTGGATTACATCATTTACACGACATAAAACAATCTATATAAAAATCGTTGCACGAAACATGCTATCTTTTCCTCAATAAAGTTATGATATAGTGACGAACAGACTAATACGTCTCTAAGGTTTTTAGGAATTGCAAAAAACCCATCAAAACAACTTTGTTTCGATTTGGTCACTGAAGCTGACGTGACGATGCTAAAAAGCCACCGAAGCCAAACGAGTGTTAATTCTTCTGTTAAGTGGCCTCACATGCTTAGCACGTGAGCGTATAATCGTTTTTTAATATTTCTCGCCGAATTTACACCACACCTTGCAAATATTACAAAACCAAATAAACACGCCTGTTCCAAATGTTATACATATGCGTGTTGATAGAAGGTTAATTATTTGCCTTGTTTATTTCCACAAAACCAACGATATAAATAGTGTACAGAGATAGGCTTTGAGCCCAAGATGATAATGATACAGCTAGGAATATTAAATGTACAACTAATGAATGACTAATCCTATAATCATACCAAACATAAGAGTCAACTATGACTCACTAATATTATCAACTAATACGCCCCCGCAGTTAGAGCGGGAGGAGGTCGAACGCTCAAACTGGATCGAAATTCTTCAAACAATGCGGAAGGCAGTCCCTTGGTGAAAATATCGGCATATTGAAAACGAGAGGGCACATGTAGAACTCTAACCTGGCCAGCGGTAACCATATCTCGGACGAAATGAATGTCGATCTTAATGTGTTTCGTCCGTTGATGTTGAACAGGGTTGGCAGACATATAAACAGCACTAGCGTTATCACAGTAGACAAGAGTTGCAGTCGATAAAGGAGAGTGTAACTCACGAAGAAGATTACGAAGCCATGCAGTCTCTGCCACAACATTAGCAACACCCCGGTATTCAGCTTCGGCACTAGAACGTGAAAGAGTGTGCTGTCATTTAACAGACCAAGATAATAAGTTATCACCCAAAAGACATAATAATCTGAGATAGACTTGCGTGTAGATGGACAACCCGCCTGATCAGCATCAATATAACCAACCAGAGAGGTAGTGGAGGATGCATATAAGTGAAGGCCTAAATCCAAAGTACCCTAAACATATCGCAAGATACGCTTGAGAGCAGCTAAATGTGGCTCTCGCGGATCGTGCATATAAAGGCAAATCTGCTGAACTGCATAAGACAAATTTAGACGTGTAAACGTGAGATACTGAAGTCCCCCTGCAATACTTCGGTACAAAGTAGGATCCTAAACCAGAACCCCGTCTGGACCCAGTTTGGACTCCGTATCAACTGGTGTCCGAGAGGGGTTACAATTAACCATGTGAGCACGCTCAAGGAGCTGAAGAGCGTACTTTCGTTGAGATAAAAATAAACCTGTAGAGTGACGAACAACAGGGATACCAGGAAAATAATTAAGTGCCCCGAGGTCTGTCATGTCAAACTCAATATGTAAAGAATCAATAAGATGCTGAAGAAGTATTGTAGAAGAATCCGTAAGAATAATATCATCCACATATAAAAGAAGATAAGCAACCTAAGATCCCTTTCTATAAATGAATAGAGAAGAATCGCAACGACTGTGATAAAATCCGACCCGTGTGGCATAACCTACAAAACGCTGAAACCAAGCATGAGGTGCTTGTTTCAGTCCATATAAAGATATTTGCAAACGACAAACATGGTTAGGGAACCTAGCATCAACAAAGCCGAGCGACTGATGCATGTAGACAGTCTCTGATAAAGCACCGTTAAGAAAAGCATTCTTAACATCAAGTTGGTGAATCGGCCACTTACGAGACACAGCAAGGCTAAGAACCGTGCGAATAGTGGCTGGTTTGACAACCGAGCTAAATGTCTCAACAAAATCAACACCAAGTTGCTGAGTACTACCATTAGCAACCAAACGAGCCTTATAACGGCTCAAAGTCCCGTCAGCATGAAACTTATGCTTAAATAACCACATAACACCTGCGGGCCTTGGTACAAGTAACCAAGTGCCATTTTTAACTAACGCATTATACTCATCGTACATAGCATTACGCCACTAGGGATCTTTTAAGGCGTAAGACGGATTTTTAGGAATAGGTGAAATCAAGAAAGTGTTTAGAGACAAGCGATCGATAGGTTTGACAATTCATGATTGCGACCGTATGATCATGGGGTGAGTGCGGAGTGGTTCATTAACTGGTTTGGTATTGGTTTGTGGATTTGGTGTTGTGTGGTTCGGGACTAGTGGGCTGGTTGGTGGGGAAATTTAGGTCTAGAGGAAATTGTGGAGTCGGTTATTATCGAACTCACCACCATGATCACATTGGAAGCTTTTTATTTCACATTTAAATTGTTTTTTAACATAAGTACGAAAATGTAAAAATTTATCAAACGTGCCAGATTTAGAACAAAGGGGATATATCCATAGATAATGAGAAAAATGATCGAGAAATAAGACATAATATTTAAAACCACTAGAACTAACAATGGGGGATGTCCATAAATCAAAATGAATAATATCAAAGCATTGTTCAACAATAGAATCTGAAGAATGAAATTGCCAAGTTGGCACGCATGACAAATATGGATAGACTTTTCTTTATTACATGAAATAAATTGACGAGAAACAAGGGAGCGTAGCACTTCATCACCCGGATGATCGAGGCGTTAATGCCACGTGAAAGAACTAGTAGAAAGAAAAGCAGCAGGAAGAGTTGACTCACATCGAAGGAGGATGTGACGAGTCAAGAAATCCTTCACAGAAAACCCAAACATGTCAAATTCAATAGTACAATTATTATCCTTAGTAAATTGACGAACGTAAATGACGTTTTTAATGATGTTAGAAGTGACAAGTACATTATGAAGGTGTAAGAGACGATGAATAGATGGAATAATGTTATGTCCGGTGTTAGTGACAGGAATGGAATTACCGTCACCAACATGTATAGATGGGAATAAGCGTGTATTAAAATAGTATTTAAATTACGAGCATTAGAATTTAAATGAGAAGTTGCACCTGTATTTATGTTCCAAGTTGGGTCTTGTAGAGACATAGTGCTAAACGCACTAGGTAATGAAGTAGCCTGAGACGGATACATAACCGGGTCTGCACCCAAAATACCTTGACTGTGAGGATGTGTAGTGGACTGTCCAACTAAACTGGGCTGCTGCTGGGCCAAATACACCATCTGATGGGCTGGGTACTGCTGCTGCTGGGCCGGGTAGGTCGGCTGTTGGGCTGGGTGAAACACCTGCGGCTGTTGGGTCGCATAAAGAACATGCTGGGCCGGCTGGTGTATAACAAAGGGAGTGGGGCTATTTTGATGGGATGCCCTATTTTGGGCCTGCTGGGTTGTCTGACGAGTAGACACAAGGATTATAAACCACGAAACAGCTCAAAGGCTCGGTAGTATATATATATATTTTGCAAGCTAAGTATTTTGGTTAAACGATAGGGTTTCAATAGTTCGTTTTTGGAGATATAGAAACGATTAAATTAGGGGATGCTATTAACGTCCAGAAATTAAAACTTTCCTAAAATGAAAACTTTCTATAAATAGTAACTTTTCGTAAGAACGTCGTAACATCTTTATAAATTTAATAAGTCGTAAAAACACATTTTGTTGACTAAACTAAAGCACAAACATATATGGTTGTCAATTTCGTTCTTAAACGTTGTGTGCAACGTTCCGTTATCATTATTATTTCTCGTTCTACGGCGTGTCTATTTATTAGGTCGCAGTTAGAGCCGTTCGGTTATACTTTAATTCGCATCGTCTGCTCATGGTGTGTTGAGCCATGATTCATCCTCGTACTTTCTAAGTAAGTTGAATACTTACATCTTTTAGCCTCGTTCGATATTAATCACCGGTCCTTACAGATATCTCTGCCCTAAAACATTTAAACCCTTATACAGACATACCCACGCGTCTACACTTTCTCCCTTGATGTTTTCACTATCAATAGACTTTCCTTATAACATGTTATATCAACCACAAAACTTGTAATGATATTTTTCTAAAATACTCATGTTAATGAATTAAATAACCTGGTCAAACTTAGCCAAAATTTTTGTATATTAAGAAGTGTCAAAACATTGAATTTTGCTGAATAAAATTTTCAACGCCATGTTTAAAAACGGATTTGTTAAATCCTAAATATGTTCCTAATCACACAATAGGTTAACAAAAATCGAATCCCGGGACGGGATTCCTTTAAGGGGTAGGTACTGTCACACCCCGCAATTTTCGATATTTTAAATTACTATTTTACCCTTTGACTTTTCAGTTCCAATTTGACTTTTTGACTTTTGACCTCTTACGGTCACATAAAAACGATTACCGCGTAGTCGGTAATCTTTTGAAACGTATTTAAATTATAAATACTAATAATTATTATTATCTCTCATTGGTTATTTTATTTTTCTAACTTATTTGACTTGAAAACGAGAAGATATATTTTATTCCCAAATTGATTTATCAAAAACGACCCGCCAAAATAAATTATTAATTATGGGATATACTAGCGTTTGACATAAAACGACATTCCGGACAACTTTTTAGTTTTGCCCGAGACTTGAAACCAAGCAGAAAATGACTAAAATAGCCTCGCAAAATTTTGAAGACAACGCGTACCGACACAGGAAAATAAATAAATTTATATTTATCACTCTTTATTAAATAAAAATATTTAATAAATTCTTTAATATTTTAATCAAAAGTGTTTATATAAAAACACAAAGGTTCAGATTAAAGTTTCATTTTTACGGACAAAGGTTACCCGTGTTACCCAAAAATAAATAATAAACATTAAATACATTTTATAAAAACATTTATAAAGTATAATCAAGTAAATACTCGTTTTTATCAGAAAAATGATTTGGAAAACAATGGCGCAAGTTTCGTATTTTGAATCGTCCGATAAGTGGCCCAAACGAGTCTCGAACCGCTTTTTATCAAAAGTATAATAAAAAGTTACACTTTTAACCCTCAACTATTATACACCTTACACTTTTCTTATAAGTTTTTATATAAATAAGAAAGTTTATAACTTTTATTCATTTTCATCTCTAATAATACACACACACTACTAACTCATCTTCTTCCTCTCCCCCTCTCCACCGGATTCCGGCCACCGGCCGCCGCCGGTCACCACCTCCAGCCACCGGAAAAGTTTTCCGACGATATATTTCGGCCGAGTCCAAAATTATAGATCGGTCGCCGATCTATTCGATCTCCCTTGTCACGCGCCTCCACGCGCCGCTCACCCTTACTCCGGCTGCCTCCCCACCGCAGCCACTATAACACCACCACCTCCGGCCAGCCGCTGCCTCACCTCCACGCCGCCACCATGTTCATACCACCATCACCCTCTCCACTGCCATCGCAGCCACCACCACTGCCACCATCTACGCCACACCCACCTCATCACTGCCACCTCCATCACGCCATTGCCACCACGTCAACACCATCAACATCTTCACCTCGTGTCACCATCTCCACGAACACCACCATTTCTAGGCCACCCTCCGCGGCTCAGCCGCGTACCACCACCACCTCCACCTTTGGATGGTTGGTTTATTTGTGTATTCATTTTTTTATTATTATTAATTTTAAAGGGTGTTTGTTTTCTGATTTTACAACCCAAAAAGAGTGTTTGGTTGTGTGTTTAACAGCTATGAGGGGCGTTTGGTTTTGTGGGTTAACAACAGTGGGTGCGTTTGGCTTGCTATTTTACAGCAGTGGGTGCGTTTGGCTTGCTATTTTACAGCAGTGGGTGCGTTTGGTTGGCTGTTTAGCAGCGATGGGGTGTGTTTGTTTATGCGTTTAACAACCCCAACAGGGGCGTTTGGTTCGCTGTCTAACCGCCCCTAAGGGTGCGTTTGGGACAGCAGCCCCAATAAGGGTTAGTTGGTTAATAGTTAATAAAGATGTGTTTGGTTTTTTTTACTTTACTATTTATTGATCTCGTTTAGATATAAATTAAAAACACGCATATTTTGCAACAAGGATTGATTGAAAAGGGGAAAATGTTGAGTTTTGTAGAAATGGGAAACGTCGTGTAAACGACTAGGTCATGCCGAAATTTATAAAAATTTATATACTTAGTATTTTTCATTAAAATTTCTATTATTTGGAAAACCGATAAAAGAACGAAGTGATATAGTTTTAAGATTTATTAATTGATTATTATACGATAAACCAGTGAATAAACGAAAGATATACTTTTACGAACAAAACAACTAGTTTAGTTAAAACGCGCAACGAAACACTAATATATATAACATTATTTTATAATTCTAATAAATAAAATAATAAGTTTTGTAAAAACCTTAAAAACGTCCTTTATTCAATTCGTAACTTTAAAACGTGTATTTACTTTTACGCAAGAACTTTTTATTAATTTAATTGGTGACTTTTGAAAACGCGTCGAATATAATTATACCATTATTTTAATCACGTTTCTTATATAATACTTGTAAAGTATTATATACTACGACTTTTCCTTTTGAGAATGTTGTGTTCTTTATTAAATACTTCACCATAATGAATATATATAATTTGTTCATTTTCATAGATAATATATATACGGAATATATTACATATTTTGCGTGTGTTTTTCGATTTATTTTATTTAACCAACCACCAAACTCATCCAACTTGAAATCCAAATCCCTTATCAACGTGTCGCGTTGATGTACTCATCCATCAGAAAACCCCAAATTCATCATCCCAAGCTAATGGGATATAGCCGTTAAGATAAGCTGCAACTTCTTGGTCGAGCCGTTCCGTTCTCCGTTTGTGCTGTGATTATTATTTGCATTTCTGCTAGTTGCTCTGCAACATCAAGGTGAGTTCATAGCCCCACGTTTTACTTGTTTTACATATACTTTACTACTTTTGGGGTGAGAAACATGCTCGTTTACAAACTTGTTTACGTTACCGAATTTTCAACTCGTTTACACACTAATTACAAACCTGGTTACTTATTATATCACCTCTTTCTATAACTTGATGAGATTAATATTTAAAGTTTTATGAATTAAATGGTTATTTTCTTCATTGACACAAAAAAGTGTTTTCAGTTACCATCTCCTATTTACGTGTTGCCTAAGTTTGCTTAACAAACCACGAACTACTGCCCAACTTATCATGAACTGTTAATTTCTCGACCGGAGGACCGGTTGAGGGAGCGCGAGTGAATAAATAGATCTATTGGGACTAATTATCCCTATCCGCTTTGGTTCCACTTAACGAAGAACAAACGGATATATGTCATGTCGATTGTACATTATGGTGGTCTTTGGTTTGGGACACCGGTTTAGGGCAGGAATACTATACAACAGGAAGAAACATGCCCTGTTTGACTAAATTAGCTCGGTATCTGACTTAGCCCCGTTAAAACAAAACAAGTTATACACCTTTTCATAGCGATATTGTATCGTTATAAATAGTCGCAATTGCTTTCTAACGTAAAGTTTATCCCTATAACTGTCACGTGCGTACTGTAAACTTGTGGTCCACACTACTTGATTGAACCTTTCTGATTATTAAATGTTTTCCGTAAATACATTGAGTGAAGCTGTATGCACTAAATGTTTTTGGTCCTCATAAAATGTTTTTTACTAAACCATGAATTCACTCAACTTTAGTACGCGTTTAGCACGTTTTTCTCAGTCATAGCTTGTGGACTTCTTGATGTGCTATGTGGAGTCTGACCGTGCAAATAGATACCTTTCAAGAATTATCAAATATCATACTCCCGTTGTCTTTGAAAACAAATTTATGCTTCCTTTCCCCCCCCCCGCCCAACATTTTACTTATTGCTTCCGCAAATGTTAATTTCTTTAAATATTGTAAAACTTATTTATTTTTAAACAACGCAACGAGTTATGAATGCAAAACGTCCATGTAGTGGTCCGTACTCCATTAGAGCCCTATGTGTCGGATTATGATGACGTCACGCCCTCGGACACGTATTCCGTCCAGGCCCCGTCTGGGGGTGTGACAGATTGGTATCAGAGCCAAGGTTATAGAGAACCAGGTAGAATATCTAGGTAGATATCTAGGTCTGGACTATAACCAGTATGTGATCCTTACGTGCTTTTATGTGTGACCGTATACTTGTTTTTGCAATGACTTACGCTATCTTTTTCTCTGCATAGCTTTTCTCTGCGGTTATCTTTTCTCTGAGGTTAACTTTCCATTTGCGATTATCTCTTCTCCGCGTTTAACGTTCGCTACGTTTATATCTCTATTTTATTTAAATGGAGTTGTCTATATAAATATAAACCTTAACTAAGTACGTTGAGGAATGACACATGGTCTCTAAAAATTGTCTAAGACATGGTGAGTGATGCAATGGTCTCGAAACTTATATCAACAACCTTATACAATATCGTATTACGCAAACCCGGCACGGTTATGTTTACATGGAATTATGTATGAATCTAAGTTTCACAAGTCTTGTATGGCGGAATGTAACTAGAGTTTTTAATAGTAATTGCTATGTAAACTTTCCATGAAAGATCTAATCTTATTTACTTAAAAACCGTAACTCATACACTATTTTAAACTCTATGTTGATCTTCCCAAATTGTTTTGCTCCCCGTCTTCGAAGACGAGTTTTAAACACTCGTCCCATACTCATTAGAGTGCCTGCATCGTATTTTCATCCACCACTTTGAAGATTTTGTGAGTACGCGTATTGCCTCAGAAATTAGTCTATACTTAACCATTTATTCGACTTATTTCATTTCCATTACCCTATTCGATTTTGAAGTAAATACCGACGACAAGACAGGGAATGAGTTCCACGAGGATCGAGTGTATTGTAACCCAACGAATTGCCAATGCTATCAAAGCTAATACTGTTTATGAGGAAAGAATCCACATGGCTCGCGACTAAATAAATTAGGTCGTATGTTAGGAAACCAAGGTAGTAAGGAATGTCACACTACAAATTATTGGACCAAAAAGGCCGTGAGACTTATTATTGCTAAACCAAAGTTCAAGGACGCATAGTAACAAAAATTCCCTTCCCAACCAACAAAGAAGCACCACACTGACCATGGCACTGTGAAAGTGCAATAACTACAAGACGTTTGGCTGTGTAGTAGGATGTTATAGGACAACCCCGTTCGATATATCAACATATGAGGCCAATAGTGGAAAATTAGAAATCTGAACCGTATTTAGGAGGTTAAAACTTGTTGGAGCTCAAACACCGTCAAAGATACCGCTGATGTTTAGGGATAGATTTTCCCTTATTTAGTGAAACCTAAGTAGACTTAGACTGAAATCTCTAAGAGTTTTGCACTAGTACTTACCTGTGAATTTCGTGTATTGTGTGGATTTCCCTAAATCCTTTGTTCAAATTATGTCATGATGATTTTGTCAGTACACTTCAAATCTCTAGTAAATATATGTAAGCTACTCCTTGAGTCTGTTACCGTCTTGCAACCCATTTCAATATTACTATGTAAACTGTCTTACTATTATTAACTAAGTGGATGGTATCCTATGAACTATTTTAGTGTCGTCTTATAAACCTAGTTGTCGCGTTATGAACTATTTTACCAACCCGTTTACAAACCGTTTGCTGATAGCTTCTTGTTTATTTTAACACCTTATCTGACTATCAACTAATGAACTAACTCGTTTTCATTTTATAACCTATTTTACGGTTAATTATAAACCCTTTTGTTACCCTATTATAAATTATTTTACAGATATCTTACAAACTATTTCCGTGTCACCTCCGGAATTATTTCGTTGTCATTTATAAACTATTTCGCTGTCAATTTATGAAATATGTTGTCAACTTGTAAACCATTTGTTACCTTTATATTATAAACCGTCACGTAATTTTCTTGTAAACTATTTTTGTTATCGCCTCATAAAACATTTCCCGTTATCTTACAAAATACCTTGCGTCGTTATATAAACAACCCTGTTTTCATTACCACAAACTTTTTACTACCTATAATCCGTTGTACCGATAAGATTTTTTTTATTAACATTAAATTTGAACGAAAGGAGCATTTCATCGTTAGTTATCTTAAATTATACATAGCGTGATCACCCTATGTAAAAATTTAGAAAGGACATGCTATGCAGGATAGTCACAATAAAGTTTTGGACAAATTACCCTTACTTTTTCATTCTATTTCTTTTCTTTTCCCTACAATGTTTGACGAATAATGTTGCACTTGTATTTTATTAATATTTTGCGTGCGTACTCATGAGTCGTGTCGGTCACGTGTATTTGCATTCGTAATCATCATAACTAAGTAGATTTCTCAATCACCTTGGTATAAGAAACGCCATACCCAAAGCAGCCGAGAACTAAAATCCATGCTTCCTATAGTCATGGAAATTACAGATGGAAAGGTCCTAGGATGTAATGAGCATATCACTCTAATTGGATTACAACTAATAGAACTAGAAGATTTTTTTCAATATACTTACCTTTTAGTGAGATAGAATCGCGCGAATTATGAGATCCTCGTACCGACGAAACCTCTGATGGATCCTTCAGGATGTACACCGACAAGCCGAGAATTTAACAAGCTAACCGTTACCCGTTATCTAGTATAGATAATCTTTTCGATCAACTACGAGAATATAGCGTTACTCGAAAATCGACCTAAGAACTAACTACCACCAACTGAAAGTTCATGAGGAGAACTACACGACACACGACCTAGAATTTAGAGAAATAGTGCTTACTTTTAAGATTTGGGAACACTACCGATATGACATAAGTATGAATTCGAACCCGATAATCACCGGAATCAGTTATAAAGACCTAGAAACACGATCGTGTCTTACCATTCAACAGAACTTTAAGACCTCACTTGAACTACCTTATCTCACTCTTAAAATTTTTACTCTTTCCGTTACAAAACCTTGCGATCACGAACTGTTTGTGGAGCTAACCGACTTGTGCACTTTTGAGCTAATGAATTTGATTTATCCTCGAACTAACGACTGAGTACGATATTTCGTCACGTATCACCTGAGCTTTTCCCGTGAGCTCCTCCAAATTCTTGACCTTTATTCTGTGGATACCGTTTCTCAAAATGTCCTCACTCTTCGCATTCCATCACCGTTTGTTATAGTTATTGTTGCTGTGTATTCTTATACTTTTGATTCACGACTCCATATGTTTGTGCTATGATTTTTTTTAATGAATAAATATTTTAATAAAGATTTTTAATGGTTTCGGATATATATATATTTGTTCTTGTCAAGAGTATGCGAGATTTGTGAGTTGCAACAAAGACGACGATGAGGTTAGGCTTGAATTATAGTGAATTTTGTTGATTGGTTTTGGCGAAAAAGAACTTTGGATAGTTTGGAAAATATTGTGGCATTATGGTCAAAGTCCCATGTGATTTAAAAAATATAGTTGTTGGCCGAGTTTAAATGAGGGTAACACCGACTGTAGAGAATGTCATCGTGAAAGGTTTATTATTGCCGAAGGTTTTTGAAAATATTGGTGGAGCTTTCTAATATCAAAACGAAGGTTTAGGAAATTTTTCTAAAAATAATAAGTCGTTGCAGTGGTCATTTTTCTAAATAGCAACATTTTATATATATATTTAGCAAGCTAAGTGTTTTGGTTAGACGATAGGGTTTCAATAGTACGTTTTTGAAGATATAGAAACGATTAAATTAGGGGATGCTATTAACGCCTAGAAATTAAAACTTCCCTAAAATGAAAACTTTCTATAAATAGTAACTTTTCATAAGAACGTCGTAACATCTATATAAACTTAACGAGTTCGTAAAAACACATTTTGTTGACTAAACTAAAAGCACAAACATATATGGTTGTCTATTTCGTTATTGAACGTTGTGTGCAACGTTCCACTATTATTATTATTTTCTCGTTCATGACGACTATATGTAAGTCCGCGATTAGAGCCTTCGATATACTTTATTCTCCTCCTTTGTTTTTAAGGTATTTAGTCACGAACTATCCTCGTACCTCACTAAGTAAGTTGCATACTTACATTCTTTAGCCTCTTCGATATTAATCACCGGTCCCTTACAGATATCCTCTGCCCTAACTCTGCCCAAAAACCATTTAACCCCTTATACCGACATACACACACGTCTACCCTTCAACTTTCTTTCTTCATTTTATTTCCCCCCCCCCTCTCTCGCCACTCAACTCTCTCTCTCTCTTCACTCTTTTCTTATCTACTTACTCGGATCTCATTCTCTTTCTCCTCATCCTCCTCTCCTATTACCTCAAAAGCACTCCTCCCTCTTCTTTTATTTTATTCCTCTTTATTTGTTGTTTTTTTCCCCCCCCTTTTTTCCCCCCCTCCGGATCTCTTCTTCTTCTCGTTTCTCCTTTCTCATCTCAATGTCCTCTCTTCTCACAGCTTCTTCTTCTTCTCAACTCCGTTCACTATCCAAACCCCAACTTTCTCCCCAACTCATTCTTCTTCTCATCCTCTATTCTCCTCTTTCCTCTCGAAACTCATTCTCGTTCTCTTTCTTCTTCTCTTCCAATTCTTCTCATCCTCCCTACTCTAATTTCCTCTCTTCTCTCTCTTCTCATCATTTTTCCTCTCTTCTCTCCTTGATGTTTCACTATCAGTAGACTTTCCATATAACATTTATATCAACCACAAAACTATAACGGATATTTTTCAAAATACTCAGGTTGTGAATTAAATACCTGGGTCAAACTCTTTAGTTAAAATTATTGTCATAAACAATATAAGAAGTGTCAAAACAGAGAATTTTGCTGAACATCAAATTTCAAAACGCCAATGCTTAAAAAACCGATTTGATCTAAATCCTAAATAAGTTCCTAATCACACCCAATTAGGTTACAAAAAATCGAATCTCGGGACGGGATTTCCTCCTTTAAAAGAGGTAGGTACTGTCACACTCCCCCAATTTTCGATATTTTAAATTACTATTTAAACCCTTTGACCTTACTTGGTTCCGACTTACTTTTGACTTTTTGACCTTTTTTACGTTCACATAAAAACGATTACCAACCCGCGTATTCGGTAATCTTTTTGAAACGGATTTAAATATAAATACAAATAATTTTATTATATATGCTCTCTCCTCATATGGAACTTACTATTCATATTTTTCAAACTTATTTAACTTGAAAACGAGAAGATATATATTTTCATAAGATGACCTATCAAAAACGACCCGCTAAATTACGTTTTCATTATTCGGACTCTATAGCAATTTGATGTAAAATGACATTCCGGACAACTTTTTAGTTTTGCCCGAGACTTGAAACCAAGCAGAAAATGACTGAAATAGCCTCGCAAAATATTTTAACACAACTCGTAACCGACCCCAAATATACATTAAACTTTATATTTAATTATCATTTATTATTAAATATAATATATAATAATTATTAAATTTTTATCAAAAGCGGTATTTTAAAATCGCGAATGTCAAATTAAAGTTTTAAATTTTAAGGACAAGTTCTAAACAAGCTGCCCGTGACACTCAATGTACCCAAATAAACTAAATACTCATACTGATTTAGTTTATAATTATTAAAAAAAATATTTATAAAATATAATCAAGTAAATACTCGTTTTTATCAGAAAAATGATTTGGAAAACAATGGCGCAAGTTTCGTATTTTGAATCGTCCGATAAGTGACCCAAACGTGTCTCGAACCGCTTTTTATCAAAGTATAATAAAAAGTTACACTTTTAACCCTCAACTATTATACATTTTCTAATTTAATTTAAAAGTTTTATATATAAACAAAATTTATAACTTTTATTTCATTTATTTACAAAATAATACACACACACACATTTATAAATGTTCTCTTCTTCTCCAAATATCCGGCCACCCCTCCCGCCGGCCGGCCGCCACCTTTTCCGGCCAACCACCGCCGGAAAACTTTTCCGGCGAACTTTTCCGGCGAACCACAAAAATAATACAAGAGAGATAGATCAAGCCCGGATCTACCCGATCCATTATACCACTCCTCCGCCGCCCCACTTTTTCCGGCTAGTTCCGGTCACCGCCGGTGGCAGCCACCACACCACGAACATCACCACCACAATAGCCCCCATCCGCTGTCGCACGCCATCAACCACCAACCTGCCGCCACCGCCACTCAACACCACCCTCTCCACCAGCCACCGCGGCTCAGCCGCCCCTTAACCCATCATCATCACAGCCATCGTGGCATAGCCCCGCTGCCACCCTCGTCACGCACCTCCGCCCCACCACCAACTGCGGCAGCAGCCGCTGCTACCACACTCCATCTCCACTGCCATCGCAACCACCTACACCGCCACCACACCACTGCTGTCACCAACATCACCACCACCAAAACCTTCACCACCGCGGCTGTCACAGCCGCGTACCACCACCACCTCCACCTTTGGATGGTTGGTTTATTTGTGTATTCATTTTTATTATTATTAATTTTAAAGGGCGTTTGTTTTCTGATTTTACAACCCGAAAAGAGTGTTTGGTTGTGTGTTTAACAGCCATGAGGGGCGTTTGGTTTTGTGGGTTAACCGCAGTGGGTGCGTTTGGTTGGCTGTTTAGCAGCAATAGGGTGTGTTTGTTTATGCGTTTTGCAGCCCAAGGGGCGTTTGGTTCAGCCGTAAAGGCATGTTTGGTTTGGCGTTTTATAACACATAAGGGTGCGTTTGGTTAGTTGGTTAATAGTTAATAAGGATGTGTTTGGTTTTATTTACTTTACTATTTATTGATCTCGTTTAGATATAAATTAAAAACACGCATATTTTGCAACAAGGATTGATTGAAAAGGGGAAAAATTTTTTGAGTTTTGTAGAAATCGGGAAAACCGTCCGTGTAAACACTAGGTCATGCGGCAATTAATAAAACTTATATTACATATAAATTTTCATAAAATTCTATATTGTTGAGAAAACCGATAAAAGAACGAAGTTATATAGTTTTAAGATTTTATAATTGATTATTATACGATAAACCAGTGAATAAATGAAAGATATACTTTTACAAACAAAATAACTAGTTTAGTTAAAACGCGCAACAAACAACTAATATATAAAAACATATATTTTATAATTCTAATAAATAAAATTATAAGATTGAAAAAACTTTAAAAACGCCTTTATTAACTTCGTAAACTTTAAAACGTGTATTTACTTTTACGCAAGAACTTTTTATTAATTTAATTGGTGACTTTTGAAAACGCGTCGAATTATATTATTACCATTATTTTAACCACGTTTCTTATATAATACTTGTAAAGTATTATATACTATGCCTTTTCCTTTTGAATGTTTGTCTTTATTATATACTTCACCATATGAATTATATAATTGTTCATTTTTCATAGATAATATATAAAAGTACGAATTATATTACATATTTTGCGAGGGTTTTTTTCCGATTTATTTTATAATAACCAACATGGTAATAAAATAAATCCATTCAAAATGATCCACCATAAGTTGTTTGCTCATAAGATCTAGTAATGTGCACAATAATCAGAATAGCAAACCTTTAACATAATGTGAAGAACACAAGTAGGATCCTTGATTGTAAGGTAATCAAATAATCTCATACCGGTAATTATACTCGAATAAGAGCTTAGGTGATAAAGCTATCATAAGTAACATATTACATTAAGTCAATGTACAAATATACTTGATGACAATGTTCTTCAACCTTCTCTCAACCTTTAACATACTTGGTGTTGAGATATAAAATACTGACATTTGTGTTATTAAGAAAATTATCAATAACACCTTAAAATGATATAGTCGAAACATGAAAATGCATCGCGATAGTCCTTACAATAATCAAAGTAAAATGTAAGTAACCAAGTAATTTATGGTTATTCTCCTTTGATACGATTAACAAGTCTTAATTTAAACTTATCTTAGGACACCACAAAATTAACTAACAATATATACAATTTATGAGGAGTAAAAAATTATTTATCAAGAAGTTTAAACATTAGAAGGTGTTTAGAACAGTCATAATGTTCTTTGTAGACTCATAGTACACATTATGATGTCTATGATGTTATGACATCTTTTAGATTTTAAGTGACCGAAAACAATCTTCAAATTCATAAAAGCTTAGTTTAGTCATTCATTGTTGTAGAATCATCTTACCACATAATATAGTGATAACCTATTTGCTCCCACTGATCTTAAGATATATATGTCCATAGAATTTTCATATACCATTTCAAACAACCATAATATAGACATCGAATTGATTGTTTTATGTTTATATATCTTCTAAAACTTGCCTCTAACCTACTTTATAGTTAGATATGTTATGCAAGTTATAGCTGAGGAATATAACAATAAAGTCCATAATATAGTTCTTAAACATGATGAACTATTAAAGTGATGACTTATGACATATTTTTTTATAATAAAATAAAAATGTTTTATTATAAAGACAATCCTTTTATTGCAACATTATGTAACAAGATATAATAATATCATTTGATGTTTCTTTTGGGTTTACATTAGTTGCCCAACTTGCGTTATAATGGGTTATGAGTACTTAGACGACCTGCAAGTTAACTAACATCAATTGAATAAAATAAATTAACCTATAATTAATAACGTTACACCAATAAGTTAAATTGTCACAAATAATGGTATTGTTAAATGAACATAGAAATTACAAAACGGCTAATCATTTAAAACATTATGAGATTATTAATATATGTGGTGATTTATCGTCATGAGATGAAATGACTACTTCAAGTTCTTAAATACATTTGTATGTACCTTGAAAGTAAATTCATTTATTAATTCTCTTAAACCACATACTCCCACTGATTTTGCCATTACTTATAGCATGTAAGCCGATTTATAAACTAATGGTCAATGATTCATTATACCTTTATATATAAAAGGCAAGATTGCCTCCCCGAGACAGCCATAAATGCATTGAATGATAAAACAACCCGACCCGATTTCCTTTTTTTCCTTCTTAACCCGGGACACATCATCATAAACGTGTCTTTCTTCTCCTCTATGCACCGCTTCTTCATTAAATCTCCTACTCATCTCCATATTGTCCCTATTCTTCTTCTTCAACAATTGTGAAACAATAGCAATCACAAAATAAACCACCATCGCCGATCAATCATTGAAAATCCTAAAAAAGAAAAAAGATGTTGGCAAACGGAGAAAACAAGAAACATGTTGCTGCTGATGGTGTTCGCATCAATCTCAAAGTCAAATCCCAGGTTTGTTACCCTTCTTTTGCCTTTTATATACAAAGGTATAATTACTGATCTACTTTTTAATTTTTCATATTATTTGATTTTGTGAATTTGTTCTATCATCATCATCAATTTAGGGTTTATATTCATTTGATATTAGATAATTAATTGCTTATGGAGGGGGTTGGGTTTATAATTAGCTAATTTTAATGATTTTTGCTAGTATAAAGCGTCAACTGGCTCTCTCTAATTATATATTTTTTTATGAACACAAATTGTTCAATGAAATGCCTAAATAAATATTTTTTGCCTAAATGAAAATTTACAGATTTTTGATGTTCCAAGCTATGCACTTGGTGTATTTGGATGTTTTGCACCTGTATGGATGTTATTTGATTCGTGGCAGGGCGAGTGTTTTAAGCTCGCAATGGTTTCAATGGATTGGTACTTTAATGATTGAACAAACAACAAGAACATGGAGTTTTATGAGTGTGATTTATAAAAGGGGCTGGATAGGGGAATGTGCCTTCCCCCCTGGTTAAAAACACTGTAGTCGAGAAAGAAGCTTATAGCCTATGAGTATGGTAACAAAAAAGGCTTTGCATTGATAGTTACGGCAGTGTGTGAGTTGGTTATGTAGTTATAAATAGGAGGAGAAAAGAGGAAACTCTCGACTCCGTTTGCTGGTTTCAAGGTTTTAATCATTAACTTAGGGTAAAACCGAGGGAGAGGCAGCGGTATCATCATATAGCGTGTGTGATGCGTTGTCTTCTATGGCCATGAGGAGGCATCTCGCATGACATGGAAACAACTCAATGGGCATTAAAACTATCTGCGTAGTGGGTTAGTTGTGTATGGATACTCCTTTTATCATTTTTATGTTGTAGATCTTCACTAGGACATATCACATGTCCCCTCGTTATATTTAAGGTCGTTCTCTTAGTTGTCTTCCATTCCTTTCAAGCGAAAGTTACGTGTTGATTACTTCTCATAACCTGTTTCGGATTCAATGTTATTCAGTTAGGCTCAATCTACAAATTTATAAGGTGAGCCCAGAGTCTCTCACCGCATAGCGAAGTTTTGTCCGATCAGTCGCATTTAAACGAATGCCTAGTAAAAGAAAATACTATTAGATGTTGAGTTTCTAATGACAAATGGGATGGGGGTTTTGATAGTGGGGGGGGAGAGAAATGCGGAAGCATGCCATTTAGACTGTGTTAGTAGGATACAGAGAGATAAAGACTGCACAACGTAGTTTGCTGATGGTAAGATGAATTTCAGAACAAGTGGGTGAGGTTCTTAGGATGGTTGCTACGTGTAGGATTGATTAGGTAAATACCTTTTCGACATGATCTGTAATACAGTTTTTTGAACGTGTATAGTTTAAGGTTTTGTTTTCGACGTTCTTCAACTTGTATGGATTGGTGGCGAGTACCAACATGTTAATCGTTTTGGTGATTGAGAAGGTCGTCGTATAACACTTTTTTATGGCGATGAGGTATTGATAATCGATGGTGTTTTAATTTGCGACGATGTTGAAGTAAGCTGACCATCATATAATGTACGTGGGAACCGCTGTGAATGTATTTTCAGTATTAGCTGAGAGTTTCGGACAGCTCTCTGTTTGCCACACGATACCTATGGAGGGTGAGGGGTAACAGGGCGGACTGGGACCGGGGTTGTGTATTAGGCATGTGGGTGATATTATTTATCTTATTTTCTCGTTATTAATTACTGGATCTACTTTTTTATAATCTTTTTCATCATTAATTTGATTTTGTTGAATTCTTTTTCGTTCCTATCTTCATTCTACGCACATTAGGTCGTTTATATTCATTCTGATATTTTTAGAATATTTTAATTTGCTTATGGTAGGGGGTAATCTTGGCTGGGGCGTTTTTCTTTCTATAATTAGCTAATTTTTATTTGGTATTTTTGCCTAATGGTTAGGTATTATAAAGCCGTCTAACTCTTGGCTCGGACCCTCTTTATTAGTTTTCTGCCTCTTATTGATTATTTGTGTTTTTTATTGAGGAACGCGGACATGTCTGTTTATCTCATGATGAATGGGTATAGCGGCTAAAATAAATATTTTGAATTGGCTCGAACCTAAAGAAATGACCATGCAGGAAAATTTACAGATTGTTGATGTTGTTCCTTTCCTAAGCTATGCACTTGGTGTATTTGGTCATTACTGTTTTTGCAAGCCTTTCTATGGAAGTTATTTGCATTGGCTCGGCTATAGGGACGAGTTTTATTCAATGGAGTATTGAGATTGCTTTGTTTTGTTTATTTTAAGGACGCTCGCAAGACTATGAGGGAGTATACTATCTTGCACTTGGGAGGGTTATGGTTTTTTGCGCTGTTAGTTGTATATTTTTTTAATATGGCTCTAAGGATCTAGGTTTATATATATTACTTATTTGCACTGTACGAACTATGGCGTGAAATGTGGAAAATCAGTTTTACATTTGAAGGCCGATGGCGGCTAAGGCATTTAATGGTTAAGAAATTGCTGATTTATGCTAACTTGTGTATAAATTGCTCAGTTAGGGTAAGCCTAGTAGTCAGGGTCTGCGGTCTCATGCAAATTAGTTTTGAATTTTGAGAAGCGGCCACTTATGGTGCATTGCGCCTCGGCCAGGTGGTGTAACCTCGGTTCGAGAGACTTCTTTGGGCTTTCATTTGTGTTCTACACTTAACATGGTATTTTTTGGGTTGCTTAAATAGACTAACTTTTATTAAAAATATGTGATGTATTTTACAGCTAGTGGACGTCAAGCGTATAATCGAGCCTTAAGCACGAAGTGCAACATCTAGAGGGAGTAGAGAGCTGGTTGTAGGATTAGATGGTTCCTCGCTCGGCACACTCACGACCCTCAAATACAAAAGCCTGGCAAGAGGCCCAGGATCCCTCCCCATTTACATCTCTCTTTCGGAATACAATGAATGCTCATGATAAAATTTGAGATAATTTTAATGGGGCTGTGGCGAAACTTTCCGGATCACATGGCGATGTGGTTATAACGGGATCTTTATGAGTCTTCATATCGGTCCTTTGATTTTTGGTGAGTATGTGAGATTTGTCATTATTCGAATTTCGAAGGTTTTGTCCGCATACCTTGGTGCAGGCAACGATTTGGTTTGAAAAGCCATGCTAGGGTTTGATTTCCTCAAATTATGCACTTTATTTTGGTTTGACTAATGGACACTTTTTAGGGTTTGTGATGGTTGTTGTAATCTTGGCGAGATGTTTCTTTTCTTGCATCCACCCCCCCGCCCACCCTCCCTTCCCTCCCCCCACCGCGCATCCCCTAACTTGCTTGTGTAATGTTTAGAGTAATGTCTTTGAGACATTGCAGTGTTGGTTATGATTAGCCCTTAATTAGGTTCATAGAGATAAGAAAATTGTAGGCAATGATCAATATTTTCCCTTTCACGTAAAACCATTATTTTTGTTTTTGGTAAGTTTGGTTAAAACATTGTTGTTAGTGAAGCAAGATAATTGCTTGTGGTAGTTTTTGGAGAACGGCAAACAAATCTAACACGGTGTTACGATGGTTTACGCATAAAACCCGCAATTGGGCAGTATTCTATTGAGTTGCCGCCATAAGCTTTAGTTTGGTTTTTTGTGGGTCGTTAGCCTTAGGGGAAATTTTTTTTTTAATGCGGAGACATCTTGTACAAGGTTATAAGACGTGCCGCAAGGTATCATCCTATGTGTTTAACTAGCGTCTTTACTAGAATCGTAAGCGCTACCTAGCCATAAAGCGCCAGCGTTATATTTTTCTCCACCTTTAACCTTAACCGCCGCGCTTCTTTACCTTCCAACCCCCCCCCGCGTAATCCCCCTCCTTTTTAGTTTACTTTATTTTTTATAAGCTTTTTAAGCCCCCGACTTATCCGTGATTTATAAACGTCTATGTTGATAATAGAGAGTATAAAAGGGGGCGGTGTTCGATGTTGATTAAATTAGCTCTTTTTAAGTGAGCCTTATGTAGATATTTATTAAGGTTGCGCGTAGTGGTTTTTTTTATTTGTGTGGATGGGAGAAGGCTTTATGTCATTAAGCGCGTAGAGATGTGTTGTTTAGTTGTATTTGTTGTTTTACCTTTTTAAGATGGATTTAGTGAAAGATTAATTTTTTTTTTTGTATATGTAAAGTCGATTTCTTTTTTTTTGTGTTGTGAAATTTTTAGTGTTTTATTTTTATTTTATGATTTTCTTATTTATATAGCAGATTAGTCATTAGTATATTATGTGCGATGGAATGTGTTTTAAGAGCTTTGAAGCTGAGACTTTTGAGTGTGAATTTGAATTTGGAAAGAACAGTTTTACAATGCACGACGAATGGGAAATAAGGATAAAGCATAAGTAGTTGTTGAAAATATTAGAGATTAGATAAAGTCGCGGTGGGGTTTATGCCATTAGATTGTAATAGTTAAAAAATAATTTCTTTTTAACTATTTTACAATATTAATTTAAAATTTTTAAAGGGAATATTTAACAGGGCTTGCAGATTGTTATATTGCTAAGGTTGTGGGGCCTCGGGGTTGTAGTGTGTTTTGTTTTTGTTTTGTTTGTGTTATTTTTGTGGGATTCTAGAAGGGGATGTCAATGGTTGATTTTAGTAGGTTTATAAATTCTGTTGTTTTATTTTTTATGTGAGCTATAATTAAGCGGGATTATTTGTAAGGAAAAAAACAATCTTCCCTTTTATTTTATTTTTATTAAGAGATTAGTTATAGATTTATAAAATGTATTAATATTTGTAGGGCTTGAATATTTTTATGTTGGTGTGTATTTTATGGTGTTAGTATAGAATGCAAAAAATAGAGTAAATGTATAGAGAGTATATTAGAAAAAAGAGCAAGAAATATTAGCTAGTTATGGTGAATGTGTTTTTTTATTTTGTGAAATGAGTTTAAACTCTAAAGGCTGTTTTTGTGAAACGAAAATAGACCCCGCCCTTGTTTAATACCATGTCTTCTTTTGTTATCGTGTGGCTGTGTGAAACTTAGGTAACTTTATATTATTCCGTTTTGTAAATCTTTATGGATTCTTTTGGTAATAGGTTTAGATGTTTTGTTTTTTAGGGGTTGAAGAACCCCTTCTTATTGAGGCCGCAGCCAACAAAGTGATAGCATGGAGCTCGCGAAGCCTTTTTGTAAGCCCAAAGTCGATGCTAGATCGTAGTGGTATTTCTTATAGCTGGCGCAGAGACATGCCATGTTTGGACATTTGTGTTTATCTTCTATTTCTCTCTCTTACTGTTTATCTAATGTACGCTCGCCTCATCTCTTTGAGCTTCTTTTTTTTTCGTGTATATTTTCTAAGCACATTTTATATAGTATGTGACATTGATTTTAAATTTTAATCTTACATGTTATTGTTGTTATTGTGTAAACTGCTATTATGGACATGCTGACTTTTTTCTTGTGACCGAGTTGCGTGTGTTAGAGCAAGCGTCTATGAAGTGTTTTAGGGATTGTTTGTATAATCGCTTATGCTGTGAAGGTTTGCTTGTTGTTAGTTTAAATGTTCATTGTTAATATCATTTAATTTCTTATCCTTTTTTTTGTTTGACTTGTTTCGAAACGGGGAACGATGTTCACTGTCTGTTTTATGTATGTTTCTTTCGAGAAGATCTTGCTGAAGTTACTGACTGTGTTTTACGTGTTCTTACTATTTGAAAGGATTGTTTTATGGTGATTATTAGAAATGATGGGTGAGTTAAGAACTTCGTTATCATGGAGATGCTTGGTCTCTGTGTTTGTGGGTGAACTTACTTCCATTTCCGTTTTCTGCTGACTTGGGTCTCGCAAATGGCTTTAAATAACTTAGATCTGAATCAGATGTTATTGAATGTGTGTATATCTTTGCATGATAGAAGACGTGTTTTCATAGTCTCCACTCTGTCGGGCCCTCGCGCTCCCCTCCTAGCCTCGCTCACCACCCATCTCCCCACCATCCCCGCGCAATTTAGAAATGGTCTTTTTTGCCTTTTTAAGTCCGTCATGCCTTTTGCTATTCAGCAGTATGGATGTAGAGATCCCTAAGAAAAGCTCGTTCCCTAACATAGTTCTTGCTAGAGATCAAGTTTCAATGTCGAGAGCTGTTACTGGACAGTGTAAAATAATGTGTGATAAAACTTCTATGCATATACGCGCTATCATATTAGATTCGTCGGCAAGATAGTAAAGTGTTGTGTGTGTCATTTGTTTTGAAAAAGAAGATCAGCTCGTTCGCTATTTCGCCTTTACACTTTGTGAGTTCGTTATTACCTTTGATGGTGAGAGTCATAACACGATTGCCCTCTAATGTATCAGTTTAGGTGTTTTCACTAGAAAAAGATTCTGATTTCTTATTACCCAGTGTATTATAAGACTAAACGCGCATTATAAGAACCACATTTTAGGACTTTTGCTATTTATAGTCTCGGTGCTGGCTCTTCTTATGGAAGATAGTATCGTATGACTTGTTTGCTAGAGAAGGAGATATAAACTCCTCGCTATAACTTGGTGTAATTGAGATGGAGGTTAGATAAATAGAAGGAAGGACGCCGTAATGCCTTTGGCATCGACAGATAGAGCTATATCCCTCATTTACACTCGAGCTACTAATTTTGTTGTAGGGGGGAAATTTCTAACATGATGATTAGCAGATAGTCCTTATGTATAGACGACCTTTAGGAGCGCGCGCTCAAGACCCCTACGCAGCGTGGGAGGCAATAGGAGAGACCATGTTGCTAGAGTCGAGCAAGCTGGACCGGGCCAGGTTTTTGCAGCATTTGACTTATAGGCTATGTGCCGGGGTGTGTGTGGGTTGCTGCTGTTTGTGTTATGAGAGGTGGCTAGCGTAGGTTAAGCCGTGTTTTATAGTCATTGGTTTCGGGTTGTCGTTTGTCTGTTAACATTTGTTTGAATGCTAAAATAAAAAGGTAACATGAAGCAATGCGTCTTGTATTGTAGGAGCAAGTCTGTAAGGTTAGTAGCCGCACCTTGTGATCATAAGAAGGTTAGTATAAGGTTACACGATTGGTCGCTTTTATGGCTACTTCTAAAACGACGTCGTTTTGTGTCATCAGCCGCCCCGCCCGTCTGCCTTTAGAAAAAAAAAGAAAAAAAGGTAGAATATATACTCGAGGGATGAACAAGAAGGTGAGAATGGAGGAAATGGGAATGGAGGTAACGGAGGACATGGAAATGGAGGAAATTGAGGAAATGGAAATGGAGGGAATGGAGAAAATAGAAATGGAAATAGAAATGAGAATCATGGTATAAACTATAAAGGTTTCATGAGAGTGGCTAGAGAGTGCACTTTCCAAGACTTCTTGTAGTGCAAGCCACATAATTTCTCAAGAACTGAAGGCGTTGTCGGATTGACCCGCTGGTTCGAGAAAATGGAGACTGTGTTCAATATCAGTAATTGTCCATCTACATGCACACTGCAGGATAGTGCTTTGATTTGGTGGAACTCTCATAAGAGAACAATTGGTGTTGATGCTGCATATGCCATGAATTAGGTTGGACTTATAAAGTTGATAGTCCGAGGTGATAATTTTAACGGGGGAAGTAAGCTGAACATCATATCGTATACGAGGACCCAGAAGTATATTCAGAAGGTATGTCAAGTCTACCTAGCGCAAGTTACATCCAAGACGGCTGAGGATAAGTCAGAGGGGAAGCGACTTGAGGAATTCCGCCTGCTCGACAAGTTGAATTTAAAATCAACTTAGTCCTCGGTGTTGCACCTGTAGCACGAGCCCCGTATCGATTAACACCAGCCGAAATGCAAGAGTTATCCACTCAGTTGCAAGAACTTTCTGACAGAGGATTTATAAGACCCAGTTCCTCACGCTGGGGAGCACCGGTTTTGTTTGTCAAGAAGAAAGATGGTTCTTTTCGGATGTGTATCGACTACCATGAACTAAACAAGCTTACTGTGAAGAATTAATACCCACTTCTGAGAATCAACGATTTGTTTGATCAATTGCAAGGATCAAGAGTCTAATCTAAGATTGACCTGAGATCTAGTTATCACCAACTCAGAGTTCGAGAGGAAGACATTCCTAAGACCGCATTTAGGACTTGCTATGGTCACTACAAGTTCTAAGTAATGTCGTTTGGTTTGACTAACGCACCGGTAGTATTCATGGATTTGATTAATAGGGTGTGCAAACCGTATCTAGATAGATTCGTGATTGTATTCATCGATGATATTTTGATTTACTCCAAGAGAAGAAAGGAGCACGAAGGACACCTTAAGTTGATTTTGAAGTTATTGAAGGAGGAATAATTGTATGCCAAGTTTTCAAAGTGTGAGTTTTGGCTGTCGAAGGTACAATTTCTTGGTCATGTGATTGATAGTGAAGGCATCTACGTTGATCCCGCTAAGATCGAGTCAATCAAGGATTGGGCGTCACCCAAGACACCCACCGAGATCCGTCAATTTTTAGGTTTGGCCGGTTACTACTGACAATTTATCGAAGGTTTTTCAAAAATCGCTAGACCTATGACGAAACTGACTCAGAAAAGTGTGAAGTTTGATTGGGGAGAAAAGGCAGAGGCTGCATTTCAGTTGTTAAAGCAGAAATTGTGTAGTGAGCCGATATTGGCCTTACCAGAGGGAAGTGAGAACTTCGTGGTATATTGCGATGCCTCGCATAAAGGGTTGGGCGCGATTCTAATGCAGAGGGAGAAGGTCATAGCTTATGCATCCTGCTAACTCAAGGTTCACGAGAAGAACTATACTACACATGACTTAGAGCTAGGTGCAGTAGTGTTTGCCTTGAAGATGTAGAGACACTATCTGTACGGTACAAAGTGCGTTGTGTTCACTGATCACAATAGTTTACAACGCATTCTTGATCAGAAGGAGCTGAATATGAGACAACGACGTTGGTTAGAGTTGTTGAGCGACTATGACTGTAAGATTCGATATCATCCAGGGAAGGCGAACGTGGTGGCTGATGCCCTGAGCCGAAAGGAGAGAAACAAGCCGCTACGAGTTCGAGCCTTAGTTATGACTATAGGGTTAAACCTTCCTAAGCAGATTTTGAGTGCTTAATCGGAAGCCAGAAAGGAAGAGAACTTCATCAACGAAGATTTGCATCGCATGGTAAACCAGTTAGAACCTCGTGTTGACGGAACATTAAGTTTGAACAATCAAAGTTGGATTCCATGTTTCGGAGAGTTGAGGTCCGTGATTATGCATGAGTCGCATAAGTTAAAGTATTCCATCCATCCTGGATCGGATAAGATGTATCAGGACCTTAAGAAGCTGTATTGGTGGCCCAACATGAAAGCAGAAATTGCCACTTATGTAAGCAAGTGACTAACATGTGCCAAGGTTAAGATAGAATATCAGAAACCATCAGGTTTGTCGGTTCAACCGGAGATCCCACAATGGAATGAGAGAATATAACAATGGACTTTGTGACTAAGTTGCCAAAAACGGCAGCTGGTCAAGACACGATTTGGGTAATCGTTGATCGTCTTACTAAATCTGCTCATTTCTTACCTATTAGAGAAGATGACATGTTAGAAAAGTTAACGAGACTGTACTTGAAGGAAGTAGTCTCAAAGCATGGAGTGCCAGTTTTGATCATATCTGATCGCGATGGGAAATTTACTTCACATTTTTGGAAGTCCCTTAATAAAGCATTAGGTACTCGATTGGATATGAGTATAGCGTACCATCTAGAGACCGATGGTCAAAGTGAGAGAACCATTCAAACATTAGAAGACATGTTGTGTGCATGTGTACTCGACTTTGGAAAAGGTTAGGATAGACACTTACCGTTGGTAGAATTTTCGTACAATAACAGTTACCATACCAGCATTAAGGTTGCTCCGTTTGAGGTGTTGTATGGGCGCAAGTGTCGATCACCTATCTGCTAGGCTGAAGTTGGAGATAGTCAGCTCACTGGCCCAGAGATCATCCACGAGACAACTGAGAAGATTGTTCAAATCAAGAGCTATATCCAAGACGCCCGTGATCGTCAAAAGAGTTATACTGACGTACGACAAAAACCTCTTGAGTTTCAAGTAGGAGATAAGGTCATATTGAAAGTATCTCCTTAGAAAGGAGTGATACTTTTTGACAAACGGGGAAAGTTGAACCCTCGTTATATTGGACCTTTTAAGATCATTGCTAAAATAGGAACCGTTGCCTATCGTCTTGAACTCCCAGAGAAATTGAGCAGAGTTCATAGTACGTTTCACATCTCAAAATTGAAGAAATGCATGGCCGATGAACCGCTTGCTGTACTGTTGGATGAGATCCAAGTTGACGACAAATTGAATTTCATCGAAGAACCTGTCGAGGTCATGGACCGTGAGGTCAAACGTCTGAAGCAGAGTCGTATTCTGATTGTCAAAGTACGCTGGAACTCTAGGAGGGGTCCTGAGTTCACCTGGGATCGTGAAGACCAAATGCAAAAGAAATACCCACACCTTCTCACCAACTTTGCACCCGCAGCAGAGGTTGCGTCCTAAGCTTTGAGGACAAAGCTTCTTTAACGAGGAAAGAATGTGACACCCTGAGAATTTCCGTTCAATAATTTAGCCGTTTCCGTTTAGTAATTTGAATTTCTAAAAGTTTCGTTTAGCTTTACTGGTTAACCGGGAAGTTGTTCCGTTATTATCTAAGAATTGTCACCGGGAGCGAATCGGGACACCAAACGCTGTAGTATTTTGGCAATAGCAACGTTTTTATGTTTTAAGGCAATGTTTAAAATTTCGTAATTTTCCGTGATACCGTTACTCGTTTCGTTATGTACGTGATGCATGTTTTAATTTATGCATATGCATGTGCATGCAAAGGGCTTGGAAATTAATTCATAAATGAGCACTAGTTACCTAGAATAATGGAAACCATTTTTAGTCCCCCCCCCCCTTGGCATTGTTCATAACCGGATATGCATGTATGCATGCATAGGATACAAATTTTGAAAATCAAATTCACTAGACATGGTAGCTTAAATTAAGGTTAGGACATGTACTAGGATTAATTTGATAGGAGGATCGATTTGGTCCCCTATTTTTGTCCCCTAACCGATTGGCACACACAAGGTATGTAAGTGTGTGTGTGTGTGTAATCCTTGTATACATAATCATTTACTTCTCATTCATTCTCATTCATTTCCTTCACACACACAAAATCATTTCTCTTGTGCTCCCTCTCTAAACCACACGGCACCAACACAAACACATACATAACCGTACATTTTTCAATTTCAATCATTTACATTTGAAGATATATTGTTCGAGTTGATAGTTATTTCATCCGGGTATTTTATAAAACAATGTTTGGGGTGTTTTTCGTTCTAATCATCTTTCGTCGTGTTTTCTTGTAAGTCATCTCTTCATTTTCATAAATAAGTTGTACTTTTGCATTCGTATGATCATTCCGAACAAGGTGTACAAAGCGGATAGTTGTGTAAATCATTACCTATTTTTCTATAAAACTACAAGTCTCAAAATTTAATCTTTTTATTTATAAATGGAAGAACATAAAAATTAGTTGTACGTTTGTGCATAAAAGTTCGTTGTGACTATTTTGATATATATATATTGTTACTAGTTGCAAAGCCCGCCCGATGGGCGGGCTTGCCTTGTGAGTATCGTAGGAATATATAAAGTGACGGTTAATTAATTCGAAGATCGCATAATATTTATAGAGTGAATAAAGAACAAAAACAAATGAGTGGTAATCTGATATAAGTATTTGTCATTACAAAGTATACGCTTTTAGTTCAAATCCGAAATAAAGTTTCTTTATACACAACGTTTGTCGTTGAATTTGTGTATTTACAATGTAACGCCCCGACCCTAAAGGGTAGAAGTATTACAAATATGGTGTGACATCAAAGGCATACATAATCATAACACAAGCATAAACAGCGGAAGTCTTAAATAAATAACCAAAGGAAAATAAGTCAACATGACTTAAGGTACATAAGTTCTTAAAGGACAGACATATCCAAACGAAATAACCGAAATAACGAATGTCTCGAAAAGTAACAAATCATATATCAAAACTAAGATCTCTAGGGTAAGTCCACACTCAGCACTCATATCCCGAAAGCAACCCCGGCTCCTAGATTAGATACCTGCCGTAGGAAAAGAAAGTGCAGCTGAGCTTACAAAGCCCAGTGAACAGATATATATAATCGAACGCAAAAAGATAACAGAAAATCAAAGGATACGATATAAGGTGCAAAGGGTATCACAAGACATGATCAAAGAATTACAGAATATAAGGTAAGACAAATCAGAAGTCAATTCAACTGATGAGTAAGATGAATCAAAGTCAAATCAAGTCCATTACCAGCCCAAACAAATCAAATATCAAGTAAACCATGGAGTCGCGAACTCCAAAAATGTGAAGACGTGAATAGCACCCAAACATCAGTCACCAAATATACATATATCCATAATGTTCATAAACCTCGAATACAAAACAAACACTAGGATCATCCAGACGCCCCTTAAACAATAATAATCTTCATAATGCCGCATATAATATCAAATGGGGGACGTGTGAGAAAGAGTGGGCTCCACCCACAGGGGGGGCATGGGTGCAAGGCCAAAGTGGTGGGGGGGGGCGTTCAAGTGGACACGGGGGGGGGGGGGGGGGCCGGATGTGTTCCGGGGGGGGGGGGGGGGGGGGGGGGGGGGGGGTTCATGGCTAGGAAACAAATAGTGGCTTGGGTCTCAAACTGAAGGGTTCAAAGCAAAGTCATATCTAAAGTTCAGTTCAAATGGATCATAGCAAGGTTCAATTCCCAAAAGGTTCAAATAACCAAAGGTAAGCAGATCAGGGTTCAAATAGAACATAATAACAGATCATATAAGAAAGCCAAGATAAAAGGCTCAGAGCAAATGTAGCAAATCACATAATAATCAAAGATAGAGATGAATAATGTCCCATAGAAACCTTAACGATAAGGTCAGAATATATGTACCTTATTCCGAAGCAAAGCAATAATCAAAGAAAACACCACAGGAATATCAAAATCACTCCCTCTTGACCGAACCTAAAGAAATGATGAATTCGAATTACAAACCATTCATTTAAGTTATACTTTCTATTTTTAGTAACTTTCCATTTTTAGTAACTTTCCATTTTTAGTAACTTTCCATTTTTAGTAACTTTCCATTTTTAGTAACTTTCTATTTTTAGTAACTTTCCATTTTTAGTAACTTTCTATTTTTAGTAACTTTCCATTTTTAGTAATATTCATCATTTGAGGTTCTATTTGGTATTTTGAATAGCTTAGGGACTTAACATGTCAACCTTACAAGTTCAGGGTTAAATATGACAACTTTCCATATTTTAGGGTTTAATATACAAAATCAACAATTTTCAAGGTTAAAAGTGTAAATATCAAAGTTTCACATTTTATTCAGATTATACCTTCCATTTTCTGTATTTACAAGTCAAACCCTTAATTTACACAATTTACATATTTAGCCCTTTTTGTTTATTAATTATTTAAACAATATCTTTAATTATCCATAATTACAAAACAAGTCCTTATAGATTCAAATATGACAAATTCATACTTTATACATTAAATACTAACCAAACCTTCCACTTTTCAGAATTTACAATTTCAGTCCCTCTATTTTAATTAATTAATTTCTAATTACTTATTATATGTAATTAACCATTTAATACCCCCCAACTTATTTTATACAGATTATAATAAGTATAATAACATGTTTAAAACAGACCTCATAGTTTCAGAAATTACAAATCACCCCCTTATACTTTAAAAATCAAATCGGCTAACTAATAAATCCACAAAACCCTAATTTGATTTTTCCCAACCACAAACACAATTATTACCCAATCATTAGCATTAAATGAACCTGGAAAAATTAGCAAAACCCTAACCCTAATTTGTTTAAACCCTTTTCTTTCTTTTTCCCTTTTATTCGCAATTCGGCAAACAAGATAAATCCCAAATAAATTTTCGAATCCTCTTCTAAATTTTTCCAACAATTTATCTGAGTTACATATGATATATACAACCTTAGAAAAATATAAAATCAAGTGTACAATCATTTTTGGGCCGGTTTCATAATCATTTCGAAATTAGGGTTTCTAATTTATTTTAATTCATATGATCAATATAACATGCATGATTATTTTTATTACGCATATAATGGATTAAAATGATGAAAAATGAGATACAAAAATACCCTTGATCATCCTTAATGATTTGAATGATTTTTGATTAATCGGCTAGGTTTATTCGAACCAAAACAATTACCACGATCGAACCAAGCAATCCACGATCTTCCCACTATTTTTCCCACCTTCCTTGATCTCGAAAACACCTTAGAAAAATGGTCCTAGCCCTTGAAAAGTTTTGATGCCACCACTTTTGGTTTTTTTAGGGTTTTCGGGTATTTTGTTTTTAGGTTTAACAAAATAAAATGGTAAAAGGAGATATATAGGGGATAATGAGCCGAGTCTATGGGTATTCAAAATACTAAATCAGATTTTTAATATTTGCTAAAATTACTTTTGATATTATCCTAATTTATTTGATTAAATTTTAATGTATAAATAAATAAATACAATAATTCGGCTAAATAAATATATATACATAAGTATTAATTATTTTCTTGCATAATATAAGGTATTTTAATCTTACATAAATTTCATAATTGTCATATGTTGTATTTTTATAATTTCTAGAATTAAAATGAAATTTATGCATGCTTTTATGTAATTTTCTTGCATTAGGGGTATTTTGGTAATTTTACACTTGTTGAGATTTTTAGGTTTTACAACTTCTTCCCCTCTAAAAAAAAATTTTCGTCCTCGAAAATTGAAATGAACCGGAATGAAAACGAAATGAGAACGAAACGAAAACATACCGAACTAGACAAAGAAATGAGGATAACTAGCTCGCATAGACTCTTCGGTCTCCCAGGTAGCCTCACGCTCTGGGTGATTCTTCCAAAGAATCTTCACAAAAGGAATAACTTTGTTTCTCATGACTCTCTCTTGCCGATCCAGAATGGATTCAGGTTCCTCGGACAAAGACATATCAGGCTGAATCTGATCAAAAGGATAAGATGCGACATGCAATGGATGATAATGGTATCCCCTCAAAAGAGATACATGAAAGACATCGTGAACGTGCGATAACTGCGGAGGAAGCGCCAGACGATACAAAACCTCTCCAATACGTTCCAAAATCTCAAACGGACCGATGAATCAAGGACTGAGCTTTCCCTTGATCCCAAAACGTTTAACTCCTCTGAATGGCGAAACCTTCAGAAATACACGATCTCTAACTTGAAACTCTAAGTCACGTCGATGCTTATCAGCATAACTCTTCTGTCGCGATCTAGCCTCTTTCAATTTCTCCTTAGCAACAGCCACTTTCTCATTAGTAATCTCGATGAGCTTCGGACCTTCAATCAAACGCTCACCTACTTCATCCCAGCAAATAGGTGCTCGACATTTTCTACCATACAACACCATCATCATCAACACTGAACTTAGTATGTTTACCGTCTTCAACATTCTACACAATAGCCCATAACTCACCGTCGTCCCTTTGAGCTTCTTTGATCTGCAGCATGAGGTTAGACTCTATCCTCATACTCACCCAATACCCACCAGAACCTCGTACACATAGCTCAACATCCAAACACTCTAAATCATGAAGGATTATGGAATTAAAACAAGCTATCATTCCAGATTTTCGACTAAGTGCGTCGGCAACCACATTAGCCTTGCCCGGATGGTACTGGATGTTAGTGTCATAATCTTTCAGAAGTTCCAACCATCTTCTCTGTCTCATGTTAAGTTCTCGCTGAGTAAAAATATATTTGAGACTCTTATGATCTGTAAATATATCACAAGCTTCACCATACAGATAGTGTCTCCAGATCTTCAATGCAAAAACCAC
>BQNB010040298.1:0-44504 GCA_026074375.1 Tanacetum coccineum
CTATTCAACCCCCCCTTCTAGTTTTTTACAATCATCTCATCTGAATTGTTCGATAAAGAGAAAATTTAACTTTTACAAGTATTGGTGAAACGGAAGGGAGCGATTTCTTGGAAAGTGTCAGACATCAAGGGAATCAATCCATCATATTGGACACACAAGATTCTAATAGAAGATGACTTCAAACCGGTCATTCAACCCTAAAGATGTTTAAATCTAAAAGTGCAAGATATGTTGAAAAATGAGATAGTTAAGTTGCTTGATTTTGATCTTATTTACCCGATCTTGTATAGTTCGTGGGTTAGCCCTATTCACGTTGTGCCAGAGAAAGGAGGAATGACTGTAGTTTTAAATGATAATAATGAATTAATTCCTTCTCGCGCAGTTACAGGATGGCAAGTTTGCATCGATATCATAAACTTAATGATGCAACTCGAAAGGATCATTTCCCCCTTCCCTTTATCGATCAGATGTTAGAGCGTTTATGTGGGAATGAATATTACCGATTTCTTGATGAATTTTCAGGATTCTTCCAGATTCAAATCGCACCCGAAGATAAAGAAAAGATAACATTCACCTGTCTTTATGGGACTTTTGCTTACCAAAGGATGCCTTTTGGGTTTTGCAACGCACCAGCTACCTTCCAAAGATGCATGATGGTAATTTTCCACGACATGATTGAAGACTTTATGGAAATATTTATGGATGACTTCTCAGTATTCGGTAACTCTTTTGATTGTTGTCTAGCTAATTTAGATAGAATGCTTCCTTGAAGAAACCAACCTGGTGCTGAATTAGGAAAAATGCCATTTTATGGTAAAGGAAGGAATTGTTTTAAGACATAAAATTTTGAGGGCAGGTATTGAGGTCGATAGAGCTAAAATCAATGTGATAGCTAAGTTGCCATACCCAACAAATGTAAAAGGAGTTAGAAGTTTTCTAGGACATGCTGGATTTTACCGAAGATTCATAAAAGACTTTTCCATGATCTCTAAACCGATGACAAAACTTTTGATGAAAGACGCGAAATTTGATTTTTCTTTTCTGATGATTGCAATGGCGGTTTAATATTTTGAAAGATATGGAAATTTACACACCGGAGCATATATAATTTCGCCCGTTTGGAACATACGCTATGAATTGAATGTGTGATCGCTAGTGAACTTCGTGTTGGAACGTTTTGGGGCAAAGATTTGTTGGGATATTTAAATACTTCTTTACACAGCCAAAACTCTGATAATGCTCTCATAGAAACATTTACAACACACTAAAAAAGAACTTTTTGCAGTTGTTTTCTCTTTACGATTAGTTTTGTCCCTATTCTTTCTTATCGAAAACTATTGTTTCATGATTCTATTCTGCCTTTGAAGTATTTATTTAGTAAACAGGACGCCAAACCAAGGCTCATAAGGTGGGTTTTGCTTCTTCAAGGGTTTGACATCGAAATTAAGGATAAAAAAGAGGTTGAAAACTTAGCTGCGGATCGTTTGTCGAGACACTTAGGAACATTCATGAAAGAGGAGATTGCAGATGAATTTCCCGACGAACATCTTATGGTACTGAAAACCAAGCCTAATAACGATGAACCATGGTATGCAGATTATGTTAATGATCTTGTTGGAAAAATTGTGCCTCCGAATTGAGGACTACACCAAAAAAAAGAAGATAGATTTTTCTATCAAATGAAGAATTATTTTTGGATGAACCGTACGGATTCAAGCTCAGCTCGGACAATAATGAGACGATGGTGTTGCTAGTGCTGATCCGAATCTTTGACTATGTTGGGCACCATTGTTTAATGACTTAACTAGGGTTTAAATTAGTGTTCATTTGATGGAAGGAAAGTTTATGAATCTGGATTCTTCTGGCCTACTATCTTTAAAGATGCCAAAGAATACGTAATGACATGTGATGCATGTAAGAGATCTGGAAACTTATCATCAAGAAGTGAGATTGCTCAAAACAATATTCAGGTATGTGATGTATTTGACGTATGGGGGCTAGACTTTATGGGACTCTTTCCTAACTTGAAGGGTAACAAATACATCTTAATGGTGGCTGATTACATATCAAAATGGGTTGAAGCTTAGGCACATCCTACGAACGATGCTCGCATTGTGATTAAACTTTTAAGAATGCTATTTGCAAGATTTGGAGTTCCTAAAGCGTTAATTAGTAATCGGGGGACACATTTTTGTAACTCTTAGTTGGAAAAAGCCTTACAATAATACGGAGTAACTCATAAGTTGTCAACAACATATCACCAGCAAAATTAATAGCAGACTGTGAAGTAACCACTATAGTGCTATTTAAATGTAATATCATAGAAGACTTCAGTTGGTATTACCTTGATTGAATGGTCTGAAATAAGCTGGACGATGCCTTTTTGGGCATTCTGAACGCCTATAAAATCCCCAAAAATACACCCCTATTTGGTATTGGTTTATGGAATGCTTGTTCACTTGCCTGTTGAGATCGAACATAAAGTTATTGGGGCGACTAAACAAGTGTTAATATGGTTTCTATGCAGTCGCATATAAATAACCATTTCATGGACTTATCGAATGGATGGAATTAAGACGATAGGTGACATACAAGAACTACCGGTTCTACAATGAAAGTTACTATGAAAATTGGCATGACTCTAGGGCTTCGGGGGGATAAGAGTTATAGGTACGGAGACATGGATTATTGCTATTTAAATCTAGATTCTCAAAATGCATTCGGGTAAGCTTAAACATCAGGTGGTTAGGGCCTTATGATGAAAATAAAAAGTTGGATCTCAGTGAGGGACTATGGTAATAACGGTAAAAACGGAGGTCAGCTTTAAGGTCATTGGACAATGGTTATAGTTTAGAGTTCTCGAAAGACATTACTGATACGACGATAAAGAAGTGTTGGTAATTGAAATAGGATGTACATACGAATTGGACACCCAAAAAAAGAAGAAGATTTTTCTCTCAAGTGAAGAATTATTTTTAGGATGAACCGTACGCATTCAAGCTATGCCCGGATAATATAATGAGACGATGTGTTGCTGGAAACGAAATCTTTAAAATTTTGGTACATTGCCATTCTGGACCAACTAGGGGTCAATATAGTGCGTCGATGACTGGAAGGAAAGTTTACGAATCTGGATTCTTCTGGCCTACTATCTTTAAAGATGCTAAAGATTACGTGATGAGATGTGATGCATGTCAGAGATCTGGAAACTTATAATCAACAAGTGAGATGCCTCAAAACAATATTCAGGTATGTGATGTATTTGGGGCTAGACTTTATGGGACTCTTTCCTAACTCGAAGGGTAACAAATACATCTTAGTGGCGGTTGATTACGTATCAAAATGGGTTGAAGCTCAGGCACTTCCTACGAACGATGCTCGCATTGTGATTAAATTTTTAAGAAGGCTATTTGCAAGATTTAGAGTTCCTAAAGCGTTAATTAGTGATCGGGGGACACATTTTTGTAACTCTCAGTTGGAAAAAGCCTTACAAAAATACGGAGTAACTCATAAGTTGTCAACAGCATATCACCCTCAAAATAATAGGCAGACTGAAGTAACCAATAGAGCTATTAAATGTATCCTAGAAAGATCAGTTGGATATACCCTGAAGAATTGGTCTAAACAGGATACACCCCTATTTGATTGGTTTATGGAAAAGCTTGTCACTTGCCTGTAGAGATCGAACATAAAGCATATTGGGCGCTAAAACAATGTAATATGGATCTCACAGCAGTAGCAAAAAACCATTTCATGGAACTTAACGAATTGATGGAATTAAGAGATGGTGCATACAAGAACACCCGGATCTACAAGAAAAGAACTAAGAAATGGCATGACTCTAGGCTTCGAGGGGATAAAGATTTCAAGGTAGGAGACATGGTATTGCTATTTAAATCTAGATTCAAAATGCATCCGGGTAAGCTTAAATCAAGGTGGTAGGTCCAAATGTGATAAAAAAATATGTATCCATATGGGACCATGGAAATCACGGATAAAAACGGAGTCAGCTTTAAGGTCAATGGACAAAGGTTAAAGAAGTACCACGAAAGACATACTGATACGAAAGATAAAGAAGTGTTGGAAATTGAAAAGGATACAACGTGAAGATATGCTGAAGAAAAGTCTAACTTAAAGACTTCGCTGTAAATAAAAGTGCTTCCCGGGAGACAACACGGAATGTTATTTATTTTTATTGAGTTTGTCTTCCCAAACCAATACGGCGTATCCTCTCCATACCATACGGCGTATTGATTGTCTTGACGTTATCAGTCTTTACTTTTTATGCACTTTAAAAACATTATTGTCAGTTCTGCCGATACGACGTATTCATGATACGGCGTATTCACCACAATGACCCGTATTTAGTTTGTTTAGTTTAGTTTAAATAAACCGTAGGTACCAAGATAGGAATGCATGTTTTTCCTATATTTTATACAGGACCTCGTGAAAGAAATATCAACGAATATTTATGGAGAATTTACAAATCTAGAGATCTTGAAGTGTTAGAGTCTTGAAACTTCAACGTGGCTGTTCAACACGAATTCTTACTCAATAAACTCAACATGGAGAATCTACTGAGAAAATATCAGGGGAGTTTCTCATTCTATTCTTTTTAATTCCCGTATTTAATGTTTTATCTATACAACGAGGATGTTGTATAACTCAAGTGGGGAATGGGAATTAGAATGTATACTTGTCATACAATGAGGACGTTGTATAATTCAAGTGGGGGGATGGAATTAGAATGTTTAATTGTCCTATTTTTCACACTAAAATGCTTAAATTATGCTCAAATTTGAAAATTTTCAAGCATGCTTTTGTGAAATTACTTGATACATAACCTGCACACAATAACCCTTGTTAGATATTGTGAGGATTTAACCTCATCTGTTTCTAAATGTTTACCCAAATTTCATAAAAATATGAGTGTGCTGGTGATGTAGTAGACTTTAGAACTTGGCCTGGTATATCTATTCGAGACCGCAATAATGAGTACTATGGATTTAGATGGAGTAACTTGTTTAAATTGGTAAATTTTAGGATTACACCAAAATTGCCTTTACATGTTGCTTATTAACTAACTACACTGGTTAGTTAACCCCTATATAAACCCTATTGTTTACTCTTACTTTAAGAGTAAGATACCCCTAGAACAACCCGTAGAGCCAATCCTTTAGGAACTACACTAATTATTTGTTTTGTTACACCTTCCTCATGAACCCCATTAGCTTGTAGACTAAATCAGAAACAACTTTACGATGATCAATTGGAAGAAACAGATCTTTAAACACTCTCTGTGTAACATCTTACGACTAACCCCTTTTAATGGGTTTTATCAATGAGAAACCAGATCCATGGTGATTTCAATGCACAACATAAATTCCACAGTTAAAATTCACGCAGCAACTTCCAACTCGAAACCCTAAACAATAACTGAGTGAGATTGTTACAAGGATCTACGGAAACCCATACAGATCCTACTTCCATGATAACCAATTCGCTGCTACATTCATTTACCACGAATGGCTAATAGGAATCCCTAGCTCCAGTCAATAAAACCAAATGACCAGCTTCCACTCTCTCTGCACCCACGGCTAATTTCTGAAACAACACCACGAACCAATATGATCCCAAGAACCCTACTTATCAAGGTTACACCATCAGAAGGTCTTTTCAAGAATATTAAACAACCAAAGGCCATAAACATACCTCCAAAACAACAACACAACTATCACACACCATGATCAAATATAGATATAATGTATACATGTGCGATATCAGAATCAAACCCTACGCGGGTCGATTGAACAAAAACAAACCTCAAAAAATTTTATCGAAACCCTAAAAAGGAAAACGATCAATTAATAGGTATCCTTAATAAGTATGAATCAAATCGAATCAAAGCAGATTAAGGTAGAGGTTGTTGTTTAAATTAATGGAGATTTCTTGATAGATCTAACAAAAAAACGTGTAACCTGCCACCCTTGTGAAAAGAAACAACCTAGCAATCGTATTGCATACCCTGAACAGGTAGAGAGGACGAATGTGGGCAATTTTATGGCCGGAATAGTAGACAAGGGTGGCGGCCGGAAATCTCCAAGAGAGAGAGTTTTTGCGTTTTTTTCAAACATACTTTTGTGAGATTACTTGATACATAACCTGCACACAATAACCCTTGTTAGATATTATGAGGATTTAACCTTATCCATTTCCAAATGTTTACCCAAATTCCACAAAATATGAGTGTGCCGGTGATGTAGTAGACTTTTAGAACTTGGTTGGTTATATCACTCGCAGACCACTAGTGATGAGTTCTATGGATTTGATGGTAGTAACAAAAAAACACCATGTTTAAATTAGTAAATTTTAGGCTCGCGATATCTCTCAAATCTTCTTTACTATGTTGCTTATTAACTAACTACACTGGTTAGTTAACCCCCGTATAAACCCATTATTTACTCTCATTTTAAGAGTAAGATACCCTTAGAAAAACCGTGAGCAGATCCTTGCGAAACTACACTAATTATTTGTTTGTTACACCTTTTACACCTTAGCTACTCCTTGTTAGGATTAGTGTTTATTTTACAGTTGCTAGTTGCTTAAAGTGTAAAGCTTGTATTTCCTGAGTCTTGTGTCAAAATTTTCTATCTTTGGTACGGTTGGAAGAAATTTGCGTTGGAAGAAATTTGCACATCGCAAATGGGAATGTATATTATAGTCAAAACTCATGTATTTTTACTACCATCGCAATTAATGGTACGTCCGAAGAATGAAAGAATTATCGAAGGAATTATCCGGAATTATTATGATCATGAAGATGGTGAAATTACACCGAGTTTCGTAGTATAGTGTTAGCAAAAAAATTGAAAAATTTATAAAAATCGCATAAAAAAGAGAAAGAAAGTTTGAAGATAATCGTTTCGCAACTACCGAAGGAATTACACGAAGGATAGATTATTCGTTGATACAAATCGACGATGTAGAGTATTATATAAAGTGGAAGATATCGTCACTTGCCTTGTAAAGTATGTAAAGTATGGGATGATTGGGAAGTTGATCATTACGAGAACGCCAACTTAGGTTGTTGTTTTTTTATCTATGATCAAGACGTTGTAAATAGTTGTGTCTTTATCATGGTAACGGTCAGGAAAAAAAGTGTCTAGCGACTTGTATTTTAGACTTAATCTATTTGTTTCGTAATTTTTATTTAACAACAATTTATTTCCCTTTCCTAATCATTGATTGTGGGTTTTCGCACCGATGTGTGAGCAAGCCATGTGCTTTGTCAATTTTTTTTTTTTTCTCGTCATTACGGCCATGTATGCATATCTTAGCTGTCTTGTTGGTTTATTACTATTGGTGAAGTTGGAAGTTCCATACCTAAATTTACTATACTAGTCTATCTTTAGTTATTCGACCCGGTCGGACTCTAGCCAGTCGCATGTGTCTATCCCTTTGTTATGGGTGTATATGTGTGGTCTTTGTCGCCCTCCTGGAATATTAGTATCGATAAAGATTAGTTAGAGTAATGAACCCTAAGCCTTATCATACAAACCCATATTTACCTTTATAAACTTGTTACTCCTTAGCTTTAGCGGTGGAGATGTGTATCCTTGCCAAGCTTATGATAGAATACTCGTCATGACAGAGCAATTAAGAGAATTGGTTACATGTTACCACATAGATTAGTTGAGTGATTTGAGTGTTTTCATCTTTCTCTCGCGCTCGCGAGTGAGGTGTTTGGTTGTGTACTTGTAATAGATCAAATAAATGTTGTAACAGAAAATATCCTTAGGGATATATTTTTATAAACTTCTAAAGGCTACTTGAGGACAAGTAGGATTCAAATGGGGGGATATTTGATGACATCAAATAACATTTATTTTATAGCATCATTTATCCCATGTAATTAACCCATTTTGTATAAATATTGCAAAGAATTTATGGAAACTAAAGAATCGTTGTAAGCTCAGATTGTTTAGATCTATATCTAGGATGAATAACAAAGATAATAACATGCAGCAGAATAAGAACAAATCAATGTTTTTCTAACAAGGTTTCATCATTATCTTCTATGATACATGACTACTACAAGCCCCAATTCTACCTTGATCAAATGGTAGAACGTGTTATCTAAACTATAACAAGGAATCAAAGATCCTTGAGGCTAAAACACCCAAATTCTAGGCGTCCACTTAGAGGTCTTGACTCCAATAGACACTACACTCACACTGTTTTCTGGTGTCTTTAATCTTGCACACAGAAAATAATCAAGACCTTATATCTTTTATTATACTAGAGATATTATGGTTTTACAAAGGTAAGTATTAGGAAACAACTAATCTTCCTATTTTTTTACAATTATCTTCTAGGAAATCTTCTGTAATCTTCTATCTTTTGAAAAATTCCTCCTTTGTCTTTTAAGTCCTTCATCTTTCATATGTTTTGTCTTATCAACTCAAATATAATTCCCAACAATCTTCCCCTAGTTGATAATGACAAAACTAAAATAAGCACGAGCTTCTTCCCCTGAAGCTAATATATATGAAAGAATAAAACTATACCACCTAGGATCTTCAAGTTGCAAATCATCTTTGTAATTCCTTCTTCCCCTTTTTTGTCATAATCAAATAGGGAACTAAAGTATGAAACTTTGATTTTGACAACCACAAACCACTATCATACTTCTAATCTAGCCTTCCAACAACTCAAATTACCCTTCATGACGCGCCTTAAGATAAATGAACTTGAGCAGTAGAAACTTAAACTAGCAGTAGTAATAATGACTAGTAGTAGTAAAAACCTTCACCTCATGTGGTGCATGTAAATGGTTAAACATTTTAACAATAAGCTTCCCCTGAAACCCATATGTTAACCCATTCTTGAAGTAGGCTCTATGTAATTGATTACTGATGAAGCAAATTAACAGTATAAACGAACTTGATGATGAAGTAGAACTAACTAAAACTTGTCTTCTTATATCTTGTACTCTCTACGGTGACGTCAAACTCATACCAAGACCAAGTCATATGTAGATCGAAACCTCTTGACAAAATCTTCATCTTCTATGTGACACTGAGACAACAACGTAATCCTTTTAGTGATAGAAAATTGTGGAGCACTTGAGGCACCATAGGTTTGTAAATCCCACCTTTGCTAGATTTTTTTCAAGTCTTCGTCACATCGTTTAAGCAAAGTTACGAACAAGTTACATTTAAGTGTAAACCCCCCCCACCCACTTTAAGATATGATAAGAACACTCATCCGAAAAATTCCACTTCAGCGTCAAATAGGTGATAAATAACCATCTTCGTAATCAATTAATCCAAGAAATACGAGCCTTTTAAACGTTTAAGAACATTTAAAATAAATCCCAATCTGTTATCTTCCCCTTAAACCAATCAGTAGCAACCAACAGTAGTAACTCCTTCTATTAGCAGTATTAAAAATATATGAGCAGCACAAACATTGGTTTATGTCCAACAGTAGTAACTGCTAACCCTAGCAGTACTAATAACCACAACATGTATTACTTTTCACTTTTGTGTGTGTTGTACGAGATCCAAAAACTATGTGTTGTCCGATATCTGACAAAGCTAGCAGTACAAACTTTCATTACCAGCAGTACTAATTATCACATGGAACAATACTAAATTTTTTTAATGGCAGTTTTAAACCTTTTTTATGCTATTGCGTAGCAGTACAAAGTTTCAACTGGCTTCATCTAACTACATTATAATCTGGCAGCGATTACTATAAACGAATGCCTGTAGCTAGTACTAATCACTAACAGCAGTACTTACCTTCCTTGATTCTCTTTGTGCCGTTGGCAAACTTAAACTTTATTTGACTAGTACTAACAAATATCAAAAGGGCAGAGGATAATATAGAAATACCTCAACAAAATTGTAATTCCAAATTGTGAAACATAATCCAAACTGCTTTGAAAAAATCATTATGTCAGATGTCGTATTTCCTCTATCAATAACAATGAACGACTTCAACCTTTTCTCAATTTTCAACAACCAACAGCAGTAGTAACAAACCAAAGAAGTCCAAGCAGTATTAACCAAACTGCCTTGGCAGTACAAAATTCATAGCTAGCAATTTTAATTTGTGAGAGCAGTACTAAATACTCACAAACAGTATTAACAATAAACGAGGATACTTTTTTAAGTATCCAGACGACAGCTCTTGTTAGCTGACATCTTTTATTGTCCACCTTAAAACAGTCACTAAACTGGCTATCTCCTTCCTCCCATTACAATTTAGCAATGACTTTTTTTGTCACAAATTTTTACTAAACTGTTTGCTATTCGCCCCCCGAGCTAGGAGTACAAACAATATGTCGAGCAGTACTAAAAATTCTTTAGCAGTACTAACTCATACATGACATTACTATGGCAGTTGGATAATCAGTTGTAACCTTTTAAGCCATGATTACCTATCACGCCAAATCTCCTTGTTGTCACGAACCAATCAACAACAGTTGTGAACAAACTTCCTGTTATATCGAATTAGGGTTGCTGAAAAACCTTAATATCACCAGATTCGACATGAAAACCAAAGACAAAAATTCGTACCTCTTTTCCTTCATAGATGCGACACCAAAACACCTTGTAGATCCTAGATCATGAGCTACGAGGCTCTGATACCAATTGTGGAAACTAAAGAATCGTTGTAAGCTCAGATTGTTTAGATCTATATCTAGGATGAATAACAAAGATAATAACATGCAGCGGAATAAGTACAATCTCTGTTATTTCTAACAAGGTTCACTCATTAATTCTATGATACAGACTACTACAATGCCCCAATTTACACTTGATCAAATGAGTAGAACGTGTTATCTAAACTATAACAAGGAATCAAAGATCCTTGAGGCTAAAACACACAAATTCTAAGCGTCCACTTAGAGGACTTAACACCTAGACACACACATACTTTTTTGGTGTTTACATCTTGACACACAGAAAATAACACGACCTATATCTCTTTATATACTAGAGATATTAGGTTTAAAAAGGATAGTTTTTAGGAAACAACTAAAATCTTCCAAATTTTTACAATTATCTTTTTTATAGGAAATTTCTATAATCTTTATTTTTGAAGGAATTCTTCTCTTTGCTCTTTTATGGTCCTTCCATCTTTCATATGTTTTGTCTTATCAACTCAAATATAATTCCCAACAGAATTGTTACTTAATCATTTATATTTGAGAATTGGAGTAATTACGGAGTACTTGGTTAATATTAGCAAAAGGCGCGCATTCTGGAGCTTAAACAAAGATATTTTGAAGATTACTATTCTGACTACCAATACGCCGTATCCATCAAGGAAGATACGGCGTATCCATGCCTGCACTCACCAAAGACCACGAAGGACACAAGACCAATACGCCGTATCCAGTGAAGACCAATACGCCGTATTGGAGATATAGTATGTGAATATTCTAGAAGATATCAAAAGTGGTCCCTACTCCAAGAAACCCCAATACGTCGTATCCAATACATTGGATACACCGTATCGACACCGACTCCAGACCCTATAAATACAAAACTTAAAAACGAGTTTTAAGTATGCTAAATCATATTCTCGATACCTAAACCATAAAAGTCGATTTTCAGAGGAGAAAAAGAGCAGAAGAGGTCTTGCAACGCATTCCAATCCATAGAAGACAACGTGTAATTTCTTATACTTTTGTAATCGTTCAGTTTTTGGTATCATTAGTTAACTCGGTTAGTTTACCTTGGCTAAGCCATTACTCTTGTATTAATTATGATGTTTGAAGGCTAATACCTTTGGGTATTAGCCATTATTATGAAGATCTAAATGTTTGGTTTTATTTATATCTTGATTTCTTATTTTATCATTGTATGCTTGTTTATGTTTATCAATTTATACTTGTTTACGTGCTTTTGTATGTGACCTATTATTCAACTGGATCTAGTGATACGAACCAAGTAATCTAGATGTCGGGATAACTCTCCATATAGTAATTTATACATCTAGAATCAAAGGATCACAAATATTGTCCTTTTAAATCCGTGCTAAGGATACGTTTCTGGCTTAACTAGTTAATCGGATATTACCTTTGGTTTATTGAACATGTTGACTAGTAGGTGAATCTAGATAATTCAATAAATAATGTTCTGATTCTATTGGATAGTTGGACACGTGGACTACTAGAGTATAAATTGCTATTAAGCAGTAAGTGAGTAAAGTCTCTATGAGCTAGGGTTTAACAAGATCACCATTGCTTTAATCCCTAAGATAGATAATAATCAGCAAATAAGTATGCTTTATCTGGATACTTTAATTGTTGATTAAGAGATCACAGTGTGCCCTCCCTATAATAGAATGTGTAAATTTGCTAAGTATAAGTAAACTACACAGAAGCACTGGTATAATAAAATGTGTAAAATTTCTAAATATTAAAGCAGATTAACTACACATACCAGAAAAGTAAGGTCTGCTCCAATGTTCAGGTGGGATTTTGCTTAACCATTCATGAGCTTTTTTGTTGTAATTCTTCAAGTCATCCATGTTTTTTTAAAACCTAACAACAGTTCTGGATGTTGCACACCTCCATAACATTTCCTTGTAGTCTCCTCCTTTCTAAGTTATATTCATGTTTTCATTGATATGCCTCACACAAAACCTATGCTTAGCAGCTAGAAATAGCTTTGCAATTGTTAGTACTAGTCCCTATATCATATATGCATCAAAGTAAATAAAACGTATAATTAATAAAGTTAATAAAGACTGGTGAAATTAGTAATGATTGTTACCTTTTTCTTGTTTGTGATGAATGTGAAATTAGAGTTGGTGAATAGATCAAAATCATCAGCAAGACATGTTAAAACCATGTATAAGAGTATTGGTTCTCAGATTCCATAATACCATATTCAACTGGGTAGATACCATTATTGACATCCACACCCACTGCTGTGAGCATCTATCCAGGATATTTTCCTCTCATAAATGCACCATCCAAACCAAGCAATTCCCTTCCACTTTCTTTGAAACCTCATTTCAAAGCACCCAAGCAAACATAGATTCTCCTGAACATTCTTGTTGTTTTTTCACGATCCTCTTCCCCATAAACATGTATCTTAACTGTTGTATCTGGGTTACATCTCTGTAGTTCATTAGCTTAATCCCTCAATAAAGAGTATTGAATTTGAACATCTCCTCTCAAAGGAACCTGTGCCTTTGCCTTTGCCCTAAATGCTTTATGCTTTGATACAGAAACATGGTACTTCTTCTGCATTTGTTCTTGAATGACTTTAATAGGAATTTGAGGGTTCATGGTGATTAGATCTGTTATTTGTTTGGAAAGAAAAGTAGAGGTGCAGTGTTTAACTTGCCTTGATTATAAGCATTTATGTTCATCCTTGAAAATTTTGACCAACCACTTTGACTTATCTCCTTTACTCACATACAATAACCAAGGACATCTTATTTTTTCTTCCTTTGCATCTTGCATTACTCCCTTACCCTTTTTAGAAATGTCCTGTTTTGGACCTTGTACTTTATCAACATATTCATTTTTGCTATTCAAAGTTGAGACAACACCATTGCATACCACCCTTATTCTTCTCTTATCATTTACCATAAAGTCTAAGTTCCTTCATGTCTCAACTGCATAAGCTCTAATCCTTTCCTTAGCTAAATCCATGTTTGCAAATTCCTTGCCTATATAAAAGTTGTTCCTTATGCCAGATGACATGTGTTTCTTTCTTAATTTTCCAAGGCCTCTACTCATAGCATTTTCTGGTACATCCTCCTGATCACTTTTAAGTGAATCAAAGTCTAAAACCTCCAAATCATCTTCTGTTACATTAACATGAGGTTGTATAAGATCAATAAAATCAGTCTCATCTTCTCCATCTAGCTGAAAATTAAAGCTAGTCATATTCACTTCCACTTTTTCAACTAAATGTTCCTCATTTATAAAATCATTAGCATCTTCAGACTCACTATCACTCTGTCTATCCTCATCACTAGAACTTTCTTTCTTTTCAAGTAGCTCAAGATAAAAATTCATAATCTTATGTTTCTTAACATATCCTATAAAGTTCTTGTTGCTAATGTCACTATCACTAACAACATGTTTTAATCCAACATCTAAACTTTTCAGTGGTATCTTGTAATACAAAAGAATTTCATCATCATCCTCATAACCTATACTACCCATGACTGTATTTAAAAGGTCTACCTAAAATCATCAATGTCTACCATGTCAACAAAGCATAACTCATCATCAACATACTGTTTGTTTGGAGAATCCGTGAACCTTCCACCATAATGCAGCTTGATTGAAAAGGGGTTGCTATATGTGTCTGTTCAAAAAAAATCGAGCAGCTAGAATACTATTTTCTAATTAAAAAAGTCGAAACCCTCCTTAAACCTTTGACGATTTGGCGACAGAATTATCCCTACCGATTTCAAAACATTATTGCCCTTACTCTTAGATCTTAACCGACCATGCATGGATAATTAATATCCTTGTTAATTTATTGCATTCTTTATCGTCTTTTTGATCTAGGATAGGACGGTGGTGCTTTGTTTTTTGGTAGGGTATTAGTTTTATTGTCTTTTCCTTTATCTAGTTTTCCTATATCATAATTGTTCTAATTGCCTTGGGATTATTTGCTACTTTGTTTTGGGGCGTTAACTATTAGGGTTTTCATTAGTTTACAAGGTTTTTTTGGACGACGTGCTAAGGTTAGGATTTTTATCATATCCACTTGTTTCGTCTCCTTGATAAGTCTTGTTGGTTGTGATTCTTTGAGATCATTGATCGATTAGGGCATGTTTCAGTGTGCTTAAAATTCTAACCCTAACTGCTGTTAGGGTTTTTGGTGTTGAAGACTGTCGGTGTCTTCTTGTTCTTGTGTTGTTGTTTTCGATCAAGGATTAAGTGTGGATTGTCTTCTTGTATGCGACTTATTTTTGGTAATTTGGGTTGGATTTTAGGAGTTGTATGTGTAGGATATGGAGCGTGATTTTTTAATCCAAAAAGGAAGTTAGGGGGGAGAGGTGTAAAGGAGAAAGACACGAATGTTTCAAATCTAGTGGTAGTCAAAGATGGTGTCGTACCATCTGTGGTTGTGGTTGACGAAACTGTGACAAAGGAAAAGCTAAGTCCTTTGGTGTATACAAGTGGATCGTTTCCACCATTACCTACGCAGGCGACTTCTTCGGTTGGTAATACCCCTGGTAAGTCCTCATATGCTAATGTTACTGGTAAACTAAGTAGGAAGAAATTGAATATTCGTACTTTGTTTACACCGGGGGGTAATGGGATTGATGTGGTTGTCCCGGTGGAGTCTATTCGAGCTATAAGTGATCGATTTGCTAATACAGCATATGGTTTTTTCTTGGGGAAGAGGGTGGCATACCCTGTTGTTGCTAACTATGTTAGGAACACTTGGGGTAAATATGGGCTTGTTCGTTCTATGTTCAGCTCTTCTACCGGATTATTCTCCTTTCAATTTAGCTCCATGGACGGATTAGATGCTATGCTTGAGAATGGTCCATGGTTTATCCGGAATAACCCGCTTATCCTGAAGAAATGGCATCCGGATGAAAACCTATTGAAAGAAGATGTTAGTACTATTCCAGTTTGGGTTAAACTCCATGGTGTACCTGTTACGGCCTTCAGCGACGATGGCTTGAGTGCCATTGCTACTAAACTGGGTACTCCTCTTATGCTTGACTCTTATACATCTGATATGTGCATGCAATCTTGGGGTAGGTCAAGCTATGCTAGAGTTATGATTGAGCTTCGAGCTGATGTGGAGTTGAAAGATAATATTGTCGTGGCTATGCCTATAATTAAGGGGGATGGCTACTATACTTGTAATAATCGTGTTGAGTATGAGTGGAAACCCCTTAGGTGTGCGTGTTGCAAGGTTTTTAGACATGTCCATGAGGAATGTCCAAAGAATATCGGTGCTGGTGCGACAAAGAATTTGAAAAGGACTAGTCAAACTCCTAAAGGAATTCCGGTTGGACAGAAAATGGGATTTAAACCTAGACAGGTGTTTCAACCTGTATCTAAAAAGTCTACTGTCAACACTTGTGGGAAAAAGATGAATAACTCAGTGTCTACTAAAGAGGTTAGTAAGTCAAACCCTTTTTGTTGGGTTTTTATAACTGTTAACCATTTAAAACACGAGTACACAGCGAAAGATCAACACGTATAGAATAACATAGTTAACAAAGGGATTAAGAGGCTTGTATCTTTTAACAATAAACGACACCGTTCTTGAATATACGCATGTGTATAATAAATGATACCATGCTAAAACCACCCAAGATCTAAAGTAAGATCTCTCTACTTCAACACACACAATACGTTCTTAGTAAACAATTAAGTATGCTAGTACTAGTAGTGATAAAGCCACCAAACGCCTTCGACTCTTGAATCAATCAACACGAAAAACCCTTGTGGGTTGTTGGTTTCGGTCGAACAAACACAAACCGAAACCCTTGGGGTTTGGTTCGACCGATCGAGCAATAGGGAGAGAAGGAGAGAATTTTAGGGATTAGTTTTTCAAGTTATGACAAATAATAATCCCTAGACCTCCTTATATAGCCTACATAACTTGGCTTGCAAGTTAGGTAATTCCACCTCCTCTTGGAGATTAGGAAACAAATTGGCTAAGGGAAAAAGGAAATAATTCTCATACTTTCTTTTTCTCCATAATTGCATATTAGTCCTTCTTTTAACTATTAATGACTAATATAACTCCCATTAAATATTTATTAATATTTAACGCTCGTTTAAGCTTTATCACTAAATATATTACATTTAATATATTTACTATAATTGTTTTACGTATTAACGCGTGCGTCCCCGTAGGCTCGAATAAAATTCCCGGACATATATTATTTTACGTGGACATAATCCAACAGCTCCCACTTGGACATGTACCAAATAATATAATAACATTGGTAAGCGTCTAGCAACACGCCAATGCTCCCAGAAATATCCGAGTGTGGTTTCATAAAGTCACAGATAAATGATTTATGTATTTACAATCCCTTTGTTTCCGATACCGTGTTAAAAATGGATATGGATCTAAGTCATTCCATTATTTAACGATTCGTGCCATCGCCCGGCGCCAAGCCATGGCGCGAGAAAAAAGAACGGCGCACCACTCCGTGGTTGGCGCCGTTCGCTCTCGCGCCGTGGCTAACAGCCCACGCGGTTCTCTAATTTTTTTTTTGCTTTTTTGTGTTTCCTTTGTGTTTGTGTGTGTGTATGTTTGTGTTTTTATGTTTGTATTTGATGATAAAGTCGATTTGGTATTTTTGTTCATGGCTGCTGAAGAAGAAAGAAACACATGGAAGATGAAGAAAGAAACACAGGGAAGAGGGTGTTTGTTTTTTTGTTTTTTGTTTTTTTTTATTTTAAACCTTTTTGTTATTTTGTGTTAACATTTTAACCCCTCATTGTTTATTTCTTTTTACATCTTTCGCTTTTTGTAATTATTTCTTTTTAAGTTGACATTTTAATGTATTGTTTTTTTTAAAATGTAATGTTTTTTTTAAAAGTAATGTTTTTTTATGTTATGTTTTAATTGAATAAAATTTAATTAAAGTTTATTTAAATTTTTTATTAAAAAAAAATAAAAAAAATAATAAAAAAATGCTATGGCACCAGAATTCTGGTGCCAAACCAATGCCACTGAATTCTGGTGCCATAGCATTTCTGGTGCCAAACTCCTTTTTGCTGACGTGGCATCACTTTTTGAGTTTGACACCACCACTCCCAGTGCTCTTACCTGCCATATCTTATGCAAATCATTTTTAGCAGTGTATATATCACTTTTTTAAGTAAGTGTGCACATTATTAAATTACATTAATGATACACACACTCAGATGCAGGATTAATGGTGTGTGCATCACTTTTAGTGGTGTACATATCACCTCCCTTATTTATACCACAAATTATCTCATACGTCGGACTTGAACCTACACTATTTGATTGGAGAGCTTCTCACACAACATGGAGTATCATTGGGACACAAGCTTTTTAATAGAAAGATAATTAAAAAAAATTAAAAAAAAAATCAAAATCAAACCAAATTTAAAATGTCATATAACAAATAGAATACTTAATTTGTTTAGAGTGAAATCTTTATGGGTCTTGCACAACAAAAAATGAGTTTAACCTTAAACAATAAAGGTTGAAAACAAAGCTTGCAATGTGGTTGGAAAAGTGAAATCTCCACTCGATTTGGTACCAAGATTCGTAACCATCTAAAGATATTATGCATCTTTTTTTATAACTCCCAACACTATATATGTAGGAGCTCATTTCAAAACAAAACAATCTTTCTATAACCTTTCTTCTTATTTTTAAAGAACAAAAGCGTAAACAAACTAATGGCCACCTTACACCACCGTAGTCTTCTCGTTGGCTCATTGGCTCCTTCTGCATACCACAATGAAACGAATATTTCTAACACCAAGGAGATGAGTCTCATAATTAATATAATGTGGATGGTCTTATTGTGTGGCTTAATCGTATCTTTTGGAATTTTTCAAGTGATACGTTATGTTATGCAACGAAGGTTTACAACTGCATCCTCACCACAGTCTCAAGTCTCTTTTGGTCTTAAAAAGTCGGTTGTTAGTAAGATTTCTACACGAGTGCTAGGATCCGAAGTCAAGATTTTGGTTACTGAGTGCACCATATGCCTAGATGATTTTGTTGATGGACAAAATGTTCGTGTGTTGCCACACTGTCGCCATGAGTTTCATGTTGGATGCATAGACAAGTGGTTTGTTTCACATTCTTCTTGTCCAAACTGTCGCAATAGTTTGCTTGAACGTCCCCAAATTAGTGATGTTCCAATTGCAGCACTTGGTAACTCGCCTAACGATCATATGGTTTAATTGCTTGGTGTTGCTCTTGTTTTGTAGTGCTAATTTTAGTGTCTGTAAGTAGAAAACATGTCATTCCCATCCAAATGTACAAACGGGACGATGAAAATGTATAATTCGATAAAGATTCAAGTAAACTTGTGCAATTTTATTAGTTGTCATATTCAATTGGATCGAAAAGTTCAATAGGGATATCAAAATAATGCTCCGTATCACTTTTTTATCATGTGCTTTCATTTTTCACTTAAAAATTAAACATCGTATAAACAATTAGTCGTTACGGAAAATAAATCATACCATCACGATAACGATTAAATCAACTTTTTATAAAATAGACACTTTTATATAGTTTTGAAGAACTTTTTCGGTTTTTTTTTAGTGGTTGAATTTCGCTGATAGATTCGCATGTGATTTGTAAAATCGCATGTGATATATAAAATCTCATGTGATATGCAAAATCACATCTAATTTGTTATTTTGAAAATCACATGTGATTTTTGCAATCACATGTGATTTGTGAGATCACTAGTGATTTTTAAAATAACAAATAAAAACAATTTTTAGGGCGGAATTTGAACACAAGAAAAAAAAACACGACATTTAAGTTTTTTAAGAGTATATCGAAATTTCCAGTTATTGAAAGATAAATAAGTTCTTGTCCTAATGATATATTTTTATGTCGTTTGATGATTTATGGTCTAAAAAAATGTTTGAAAGGTGTTTTATTTAAAAAACATAAAATGGAAAGTAGGTTTATTTGTTTTGATTTAACAATGAAAGGTTGAGGGAATTAATTAAGGGTTTCCGTTTTGGTTACCACTTTGGGCGATTTTTTTTTTTAGGTTTTAGCTTGTTTGAAACTATATTAGACAATTGTCTTTGGCTTGGTGCTTGAGGTTTTTAGGTTTTGGTTTTCATCTCCCTAATAAAAGGTGGTACACAAAAGCTAAGTATATTGGTTGCGGGTTTCTCTCTCACGCACTTTTATTTTTTTTTGCCTATCTCTTTTTCTATCAACCACAAATATCTTTTTCAGTTTCTCCTCTTATTTAATTACTATAAATATATTTTTATTTATAAAAAATAATTTACTTATAAACTAATATATTTCTCGCTTCTCTACATTAAATTCAAATCCAAATCCTAATTCAAATTTAAATCCAAATCATAATCTTAAACCCATCTACAAACCAAACGGACCCTAAATATCTGATCTCACCCTTCAATTGGGTTTGATTTTCTTTCAAGCACATCACCATAAGATCTTTATTGATTCAACATCAATCACTTTTGTAAAGAAAATCTGATATGATTGTATAAGCATTATAATCTGTATTTCATCTTAAATGGCTTTATCCACTACATCATCTTGAATCGTCTCAATAATAAATGATGTTCTTTTTATAGTTAGAGTTAAAGGGGTATCTTTAAGGCTAGGATGGTATGGTGGGTGAAACTCACATTTCATTGTGAAGCGTACATCAACTTTCTCTCTTAAAATTTTAAAACTCACTACAACTATCATTTCAACTGTAATAGGCAACCTTGTAACTCACCTTTTAGTAGAAATACCAATGTATAAAAGTATATTCTACTAATTATCCCACACAAACTTCACAACCAAAAATAAAATAATTACTTGATAATTAGAGGGCCCATAATTGGTAACTCACCTATTGGTGAGTTACTCACCACTTCTCCCCTCAAAAATCCCCATCTCACGCTGTGAGTTTTAATGGGTGGATGCATATGAAAGGTGAATTTGGAATGTCATCGTGTATAGTTTACTCTCATATATGTGCCTTATTTTAAAAACTATACAATAGGCAGGAACACGGCCGAACCCACAGGTGTACTCCGATTCTTTACCCGACCCACGACCCGATCCCCCACTTACAACACACACAGTTAACATGATCTTCGACCGGAACCCGATGTATATCGATTCATACCGTACCCGACCCCCGACCCCGATCCACCCACCTCACACAAACATATAGAAGGCAGGCAATTTTGTACCCGATCCATCTTTTAAACAGATCTTCTCTCTCTCTCTCTCTCCCTCTCTCTCTCTCTTAGAGATAATAGATGAGAGATTACTACTGCTGAGAGTAAACTTCTAAGCTAGTTAATATTGCTTGTGCTCAGTTATAACTGCTGAGAGATTACTACTGCTGGAAGGATTAATGCTGTCAGAGATGAGATCAAAGACATATCAGAGAAAAGATAAAGGTTGATTGAAGAACAAGAATACTTATGAAGATAAGTATCAATTATTTGTAAAGAAGATATGTATAAACTTATTTGTTTAAGAGATTATGTTTACTTATAGAAAAGATTATAATCACTTGAAGCGTTTTGTAAGCCTATTAGGGTTTCCTTAGTGTATAAAAGGAACCCTACGACATAGATCTAGATATCAGTTTTTCATATTAGTATTCACAGTTTGCATAGCAATCATAGTTAGTATTCATAGCTATTTTGTAACTCAAAATAGTATTCAATATATTGAAAGTTTAGTAAAGATCTTGTTTTACTGTTTTATTGTTCTTCTTAGTATTGCAAACTAGATTCCGCATAGTTTGTGATATTCTCAATCTTAGTTTCTACTATAGTTGTCTTGGATCTATCCAATATAACTAAGCTTTAACAAGCTAAGTAAGATCTGTCAAGAATGGATCAACAAGTGGTATCAGAACTTGTTGAGAAACTATGAATAAGAACACTATATCTATACAAGATCTCATAATCAAAGAGAAGATGGAATCACAGTCAGAAACTACCCAAACAGTGTCTCCACTAAAACTTCTTATACTCAAAACAGGAGACTATGATCTATGGAGCATGAGAATGGAGCAATATCTTACTCACACTGATTATGCTCTCTGGGAGGTTATTGTTAATGGTGATGCACCTGCTGTTGCATCAGCTAGTGCTGAAGGTCCCATTCCTCCTAAACTGCAGAACAAAAGCTGGCAAGAAAGAATGAATTGAAAGCAAAAAGCACTCTATTGTTGGCCATTCCTGATGAGCACCTATTGAAGTTTCATGGAATCAAGGATGCAAAGACCTTATGGGAAGCAATCAAGGCCAGGTTTGAAGGCAACAAAGAATAAAAGAAAATGCAAAAAACCATTCTGAAGTAGCAATATAAGAATTTTGATGCATCAAGATCTAAAGGACTGGATAAAACCTATGATAGGTTTCAGAAACTCATCAGCCAATTAGAAATTCATGGTGAAGTTATCTCTCAGGAAGATGCAAATCTAAAGTTGCTGAGAAATCTAACATCAGTTTGGAACAATATTGCTTTAATAATGAGAAACAAATCTGATCTAGACACATTAAGCATGGATGATTTGTATAATAATCTGAAGGTGTATGAATCTGAGATTAAAGGCCAATCAAGCTCAAGCTCAAACTCTCAAAATGTGGCTTTTGTATCTTCAGAAAACACTAGCAGTACTAATGAAGCAGTTAATATTGCTCATGAAGTTTCTACTGCTAGTTTACAGGGACAAGCTTCTTCCTCAACTTATGTTGATGATGTTATGTTTTCCTTCTTTGCTAATTAATCTAATAGTCCATAATTGGACAATGAACATCTGAAGCAGATTGATATTGATGATCCTGAAGAAATGGATCTCAAATGGCAGGTGGCCATGCTTACCATGAGGGTGAAAAGATTCTTAAAGAAGACAGGAAGGAATATGAATTTCAATGGCAAAGAAACTGTTGGCTTTGATAAGACAAAGGTTGAATGTTACAACTGCCACAGGAGAGGTCACTTTGCTAGAGAATGCAGGGCACCAAGGAATCAGGGGAATAGAAATGGAGATGGGGGCAACCTAAGACTACACTCCTTTTTTAATCCTTTTGTGGTGAATGTTTGTATCTGAATTTTAAACCTATTTCGCATTTTGGGGTGGAAAATTATGAATTTCAATTTTATGTTTTTAAATAAAACATTTATTTTAATGAATAAATATTTTGTTTTTATATTTTTATAAAAACACTTTTGTAAAAATGTAAGGTTTAGGGAAGAAAAAATTATTTTCTTGATCTCTAATCATGTTTAATAATTTGTTTATCCATACCTTAAGTGATTAATCTAGAATGGAATTTTACATTATTAATTTTATAAACGTTTTTAATTTTATCGTAAACGTTTTCACATTTTGTTATTATCAAAACATCGAGAGGTCGAAAAATATAAATAACGTTTTTAGACATTATTTGTATTAACAATCTCCCCCTTTTTGATGATGACAAAACATAAACTCATTTAGTATAAAATTAGAAGTTTATAAATTATTAATGAGTTAAATTCTATTTCTCCCCCTTTTTGTCGAATCCAAAAAGGTTGATCGTCGATTTGTAGTAGAGGGAAAGAAATTGACGATTAAAGACTCCCCTTGATGTATGCTCCCCTTGTTCGGGGCACCAAGGGATCGATCTTACGACAAGTGGTATAGGCTATCAAAACAAGGGTAGAGACATTCACAAGTGAAACCAACATAGGCAAGATAAATATCTTCATCATATAAATCTACAACATTTAAAACATATAAACAAAGTTCATTTTAAATTCATAAAGAAATCATATATAGTCACAATGACAGCATATATGATGATACAAGCATGAGATAATCATAACTAAAACACAACATATTAAAGCATCTAAGAAACCATAGTAGAACATAAGTCTAAAAGTACATTAATCCTAGAAGATTCATGAGTTATAGATAAGACTAGTAAATGATTCTTGACTTCATTAGAATATGATACTCAAAAGGTAGGAAGTGTTTATTAAAGCAAATTAATCACGTGGGAGTGATTAATTGAAGAGTGAGAATGATGAAGATGGTGGCTCATTGTGGTGATGAGCTTGTGATTTGGGTATAAGACGGGTGACAAGGAATTGAATGAAGTTAATTTCATTCCTTAATGAGTGGAAGTGGTTGGTGGTGTACCTATAACAATGACAAAAGCTATCATGACATCCCCTACGGACATTATAGTAGCAGGTTGAGACCATTAGTTGAGGTGGAGAGGTTGGTGAGAGAGTTTAAGAATCAAATGAGTTTGGAGATAATGGTAGAGTTGATTAATGATTCGTAATCTTTGAGGTAGTTCATTGGGGTGGATGATGAGTATTGAGTGGTTTCCTCGAAAGGTGGTGTGGTGATTCATTGTGATAAGAAGGTGATTAGTTTTGGTAAGGTGTTTTTTTCGCTATCCAAACTTGACGACTGACATTTTGGTTTCTATGAAAGGTTTGAGGTAATGGTTTGAGAAGACATTTTAGGTGGGAGAAAAAAAAAGAAACAAGTATGTAGATAATGATTGAGTAATGAAGAAGAATGGATGGTTTAAATTTAAGAAAAATGGCAAAGCATGGTGTTAGAGATGAAGATTGAAGAACTTGAGTGTTTAAAGAGGGAAGTTCGGGAGTCTAGGACTAGGGTGGTCAAAGATATAGAAAAAGATAGAAATTTAAAATTTAAGTTCCCTCCTGTTGGCGGTCCCTTATTTTTGGGCGGTCCCTGATTGATAAGAGGGCCGCCTGGTGAAAATCAGGGGCCGTTTTCTGGAGAGAACAAAAATTTTCCAGTAATTTCCCACAGAAGTGTCACATCTCATATTAGTCAAAAATCTAACAATGCATCAATCATTAATCTTAAGCATGCAATTTGAATAATCCTTAATAAAATTCACATAAGAGCATAAATTGTCAACTACCAAGGCATTTAAGAGATTACAAACTATTTTAAAGATCATCAAACATTCGGAAGTCCACAAAGCATTGTATCAAGAGATTTTAATGAAAAGTAACATAAAAATGACTAAAATAAAAGGAAAATAATAATAATAGTGATAATCTCTTAGAAATTATGCCAATATCTTTACTTCCTTCTTCTTCCCAACATGTTCTTGAGAGTTTGTCTGATTGACCTTAGTCCTTCTCGATGAGCATCCCGTTGTTGAGTTTGAAAAGTTATGGTTTCGGATAAAGGGTGTTTAAGTCATGGCTTTCATGAGGGGTTTTGATAGACTTGAGGATCAAGATTAATGAAGAGGAAACATGTTGAGATGGAGAAGAAGTATTAAGTAAAGTTATTCATCATGCACTTCGATAACCATGTGAGCAAGTGGAGTAATGAAGTGGATTATTTTGAATGGTGAAGTAGGAGCTAGCATTTGCTCACGAGGTCTTTCTTGCCACGTCCGATCGTGCAGAGTAATGTCGCTCAAAAAATGGAGGAGCCGAATCGGATTCATGGCTCCGATCCATGTGAGAGATTTTAGAATCAAAAGCAAGCTCAGGAGAGACAGACATGACTTTTTTTAAATAACTAGTCAAGAGCGATACCATAAGGCAAGAGTCGCTTTGGTTTGAATCGGGCGTCTTTTCCATTCTTTAGAAGAATGAAATATGCTAGGTTAGAAGAAGTAGATGTTATCAATGCAATAAAGGCATGTGACAAAATAAGCTGTAGACATGATCCTATGTCCTCCTAGAAAATGACTTTTTCACCCCACGAATAATATCAACCCAAGTTCATATGAGTATTGAATCTCTCGAGTTAAAATTCCCGTTTTCACTTACACAACTAGTTTTCTTATTTTTGGTACGAGTCTCTTGACCTTGTCGAGGAACTTGAATAAAAGACTTAATGACTCTTAGAGATGGAGGTTTGGTTTTATAAAGACCTCTACTTGGAACACTTACCGACAAATGATCAAGAGACCACATTTCGGTGTTAGAGGCTTGACCTTTGAATGGGATTTTTAAAATTTGACCAAATTCCTCAAGAGTGAGGGAGAATGACTTATTTTGAATTACGAAGTTGACAATGAATTGACCCTCAGGATTGTAGTCAAAAGTGAGTTGACAGTAGAACTCAAGAACAAAGCGAGGTATAATTTGTTCGTTAATGTGTAACAAACAATCAAACCCGATTGACTCAAACTTAGCACGAGTATGACTCATATTTTTGAGGTTTAGACTTACAACTCTCCCCTCATAGAAGTATCGTTTTTCAAGATTAGCAATTGTGTTTCGTAAAGGTTGATTAAACTCATTTGATATTAGGGGTATGTAGTTTCGTGTCTTTTAATGATCAAGACTGGTAGCTCAAGGCATTGTTACCAAAAGATATAAGAAGATCAGTATTTTTAATTCTTATACTTGAAGTGAGGTTTCGAGTTTTGTGGCTAGTGTAAATTCCTATAAGCAACAAATGATGGAGTAACGATTAACTCGACCTGAAATAGTAAAAATCCTAAGAGTTAACCCAAACGCCTCCTTAGTTTGATTGCTACAACCAAACAAGTCAAAAAATACATATGAATTATGTATCTCGAAATTTGTTCATGAGATCATTATGCATGTGTTTAAAAATGTTTTTGAATTAGATTAACAATGCATAACAACAGTTTTATTATGTTCCTAACGTGAGTGATTTGTAAGATGAAATTGGGGTTTTGGTTCAAAAATAATTTTTTGACAAACTTCATCAATGTATGCAAATCCTATATCTACGGGAAGCATATTAGTTATACATTATATCCTAGTGGTTTTAATTGAACAAAATTGAAAGAAAAATGGAAAATACCCAATTTCAATTTTTGGTGTTCATCATGAACCCTAGACTCAAATCGAAAGAAAATAAGTGGAATGACTTACAATTGATGATATTTGAGATGTTAGGAATGATTATTGATGTTGATTTGATCTTCAATTGAAGTTTTAATGATTGATTTTTAAGATTTAGTGGGTTTGTGTTCGTGGTCGTCAATGGCAGCAAGAAAGGGGGTGTTTGTTTTTTAGTTTTGAAAATTTTTGTTTAAGTGTTATTATTTCTGTCTTTCTAGTGGCGGTCCCTTATCTTCCTGGCGGTCCCAAATATATTAGGGGGCCGCCTATATGGGGTCGCCCTAAGTGAGGGTTTTTGAACTTGATTTTGACATAAGTTTTGCGAAGAGGAGTGACATTTTAAATTGCATTTCGCGAATTAAACATGCTTAAAGTACTTCGGATGAAGTATTTAAGTTGTCACGACACGGAATGGAACACGGACTAGAATTGAGACAGAATAATGATAAACGTTCTTAATAAATTTTTATGAAATGTTCCATCAGTTCCTAAACAAGACGTAGATAGTTTAAACCTTCACGTTTAGGGGTTTAGCATGAATGTCGGCGATGTTGTCGACGGAAGGCACTTTGTCATGAGATAATGTCCTTACTGGACATTATCACAAGATAGTAGTGACGTATTTCGCTGTGTTTGGTACGATAACGTCACCGGGTTTTACTAAGGTCAATCCAGCCCTTGTTTGTTGCACATGATGGGGAATATCGTTGAGGGGGGAGGGGAGTCGTACGTATAGTCAATGAGACTTGTTTCATCCATAGTGCATGTTGACATGCCCTTTCCAGCGCTTATGTATTCAGCTTCGTAAGTGGATATAGCAAAGAGCGGTTTTTGTTTCTTAATAAACCAAGATGATTCAAACAACATCCACACGGAACGTCACAAATACCTGCTAGGTGCATTGTTTGATCCCATAATCTCCCGCATGATCAGAAGTCGGCATATACATACGGTTTTCTATGCCGGATCCCCCTTAGATACCAAATCCTAAGTGCGAGTGCCATATAATGTAATCGAAGATACGCTTAACCGCTTAAGTATGAAGAGTTTTTGGGAGCCTCCTTTGAAAGCGGGCCATAGAAGGCCAATCACTAAACATGATAACGGTCCAACTGCCCGGTTTTTAGGTAAAATTAACTACCTATCATGCCTCGAATACTTGTTACTCATCTACCGACTTCACACACTATTCGAGTCTTTCGTAAGTTTGTATCGTGAGGACATGGGGTTTTCATTTGGTTTAGAATCTTCGAGAATCAATTTCTTAATCATTTCTTAATATACTTATATTGATTAAGAGAAAATATACCATCTTTCATTTGTTTAATCTTGTAATCCAAATGGAAGAAGTTAAGTTCACCCCATCATGCTCATTCTAAACTCGCCTGCATGATTTTTGGCAAATTCATCACACATGTCCTTGACAAGTCCGAACCGAATATAATTCTCGACATATTAATTTGAAAATGATGAGATTTGAACTTTTCTTTCTAGTAAAAAGAGTGTTATCATACCATTTTCCCATTTTGATATTCATGTTTATAAGAAGGCCTTTAATCTATCATACCAAGCATTGGGTGCTTGTTTAAGAACATATAAAGGCTTTCTTTAATTTATAACACATGATCCCTGGTTTTTTCAAAATCAATGAATCCCCTGAGGTTTGTGCGATCGTACGCTCCTCAGTGAATAAAACCGTTCACAGGAATGCACTTTTAAACATCCTATTGGAATCGTTTAAAAATCTAAGGCATAAGCATAAGCTATATATTCTAATTGAACTCAAGTCTAGCAACCGGAGCATAAGTTTCTCATAATCGATGCCTTTTAATGGTTTAAGCCTTGAGCAACTAATTCTAGCCTTATTCGAGAAACAGACCCCGTTCTCAGTCTAACTATATCTAAACATCACCCACTTAGTTTCTATAAATTGTCCATATTTTACGTAACTAAAGCCCAAACGCCGTTAGCAATGAATTGATTTAATTCTTATTGCATGGCGACTATCCAACTTTCATCTCCTAAGGCTTCATTCACATTCTTAGGTTCTATGGTAGAAATAAAACAATAAAAGTTACTTTGGTTTTGGGCTTGTGACCTAAGGGTTCTTTGGTTAAGATTTCCTATGACATTTTCTAAGGGATGGTTCCTAGATCACCTTATATTGACTATTTATGTCAATTGTCCAATGTTTCACCCTCAAGTCGTTTTCCTAGAGTTGTCATTTTCGTGACATTAATACATTCTTCCTCATATAAGTCATCTCCACCAAAGGTAAGTCTTTAGAGGGTTGGAGAAGTTTTTCATTCACTAAACCAAACGCTCCCTTATTCGATTTCTGTTGTCCCAAACGCACACTTACAGCCTTGTTGTTAACCCAAACACACCCTTTGTGCATATTATGAAAACCAAACGCACCCTAATCTGCCAAACGCGCCCTTGTGGCGTTTTAACTAAACCAAACACACCCATTTCTGTGATAAACACAAACCGAACGCACCCTCGTTCGGGTTCACATAAACCAAACGCACCCAGTTTGTTTTCTAATAAGCTATACGCACCCTAATTCAACTTACCAAACCAACTGCACCCTTTTCGGGGCGGGACTACAAACCGAACGCAACCCTTGGCTGCGAAATACAAAACCAGCCGCACCCCTACGGTGGCTGTGACCACACCAAATGCACCCTTGCTGGTGCAATTATACCAACCAACGCACCCTCGTTGGCTGCCATAAACCCATGACAAACGCACCCTTTTCGGGTGGTGGCTGACCCACGACAAACGCACCCTGAAACCTAGAAAAACCACAAACCAAACGGACCTTAGGCTGTTAAGAACAACCAAACGCATCCTTTTTGTTAAACCCAAAACAAAACGCACCCTTTTAGTATTATTGTGGTGGTGGTTGTCGTGGAGTAGCAGCCGGGGGGCGACTGTAGTGGCGGTGCGTGGTGATGGGAGTGGTGACGGTGATGGTGTGATGATGATGATAACGTCGGTGGTGGTGTGGGGTTGTCGGGGATGACGACAACGAGGAGATGGTGAATGTGGCAGTCGGTGGTGGGTGGAGATGATGGGAGTGGCGCGTGGCGGCGAGTGCATGGTGGTGGCGGAGAAGGCGCGTGAAGGCGCGTGAGTTGGTGGATCAAAGTGGCCGGAGAAGATGACCGGAATCTTTTCCGGCGGTGGCTGTGGTGGCCGGATTGTTTTTCCGGTGGAGAGGGGAGGGAGAAATGGATGTATGTATGTGTGTTTTTATAAAATGAAAATGAAAAGAAAATGTATAAAACTTATATATATATAACTTTATTAAAAGTTATAAATAAAAGTGTCAAGTCTCAATTAGTTTGGGGTTCATTTTGTAATTATTTTCTAGGGACCAAAAGTGTAACTTTTGAGTATTATTTTGTAAAATAGTCGTTCGGGACTCGTTTGAGCCGCTTAACGGATGAATTAAAATACGAAACTTGCGCCATTGCGTTCGGAATCATTTTTCCGATAAAAATGAGTATTTACTTGATAATATTTCATAAATATTCTTATAACATTTATAAAAATATTTGTTACTTATTTTGTGACTCGGTTAAAATAAAAATGAGTTTTAACTCGGATATTCGCGTCATCAACAACGCTTAAATAATTAAAATATTAAATGATTTTATTTAATATTTTTATTAAATAAATAGTGATAATTAAAAATAAATTTAATTATTTTTGTGTGTCGGTACCTGTTGTGTGCAGTTTTCAAAACTTTGCGAGGCTGTTTTAGCCCTCTTCTGCTTGTTTTCAAGTCTCGGGTAAAACTAAAAAGTTGTCTGAAATATCATTTTACATCAAATTGCTTTAGGGTCCGAATTGTGAAAACATGATTTAGTGGTTCGTTTTTGATACGTCAACTATTAATTAATATATATCTTTTTCGTTTTCAAGCCAAATAAGTTAAAAATAACTTCCACTTGGGAAATATAATAATAAATATGATTTATTATTTGAAATATGTTCCAAAAATTTTACCAGTTATGCGGTAATCGTTTTTATGTGACAATAAAAGACCAAAAGTCAAAAAGTCAAGTCAGACTCGAAACGTCCAAGGTTAAAATAGTCCTTTAAAATTTCAAGAATTCCCGGATGTTACAAGAGCAGCAGCATCAATTAGTATTGCCAGGCCTGTTAATACTGCCGCCCCTAAATCAAAAGTGAATGATGCATTACCCAAAACATATTCCTATTTTAAAGTACATTCACCAGTAAGAATTAACCAAAAATCAGCAGCTAAAACCAATAATCTTAATGAAAAAGTTAAAACTACTAGAGTTAACAATGTAACTACTGCTGGGCCAAAAGCAGTAGTTAGTGCTGCTGTGGGAAATGGGGAAAATGCTGTTAAGTCCTCAGCATGCTGGATTTGGAGACCAACAGGAAATGTTATTGACCATACCTCCAAAGGCAGTGGATCATACATGTTTAAAAGATTTGACTATGTTGATCTACAAGGCAGACTCAAGTCAGTATTGGCTTGGGTCCCCAAGAGAAACTAATTCTCTCATTTTGAGTGCAGGGTAATCCATAATATACTTTACATGATCAAGGGATTTTTGACAGTGGATGCTCCAAGCATATGACAGGAAACAAGTCATTTCTTACAGATTATCAAGAGGTTGATGGTGGATTTGTTGCATTTGCAGGAAGTCCTAAAGGAGGTAAAATTATTGGAAAAGGTAAAACCAGGACTGAGAAATTAGACTTTGAATATGTATACTTTGTAAAGGAACTTAAGTTTAACATTTTCTCCGTCTCACAAATGTGTGACAAGAAAAACAGTGTTCTTTTCACTGAGACTGAATGTCTTGTTCTATCTCCTGACTTTAAATTACTTGATGAAAGTCAAGTCTTGCTTAAAGTTCCCAGACATAACAACATGTATAGTTTTGATCTAAAGAATGTTGTTCCTTCAGGAGGTTTGACTTGTTTATTTGCAAAGGCTACAATAGATGAGTCTAATTTATGGCATAGGAGGCTTGGTCATATAAACTTTAAAACTATGAACAAACTTGTGAGGGGAAACCTTGTTAGAGGTTTGCCTTCAAAGCTCTTTGAAAATGACCATACTTGTGTTGCTTGTCAGAAGGGAAAGCAACACAAAGCTTCTTGTAAGACCAAGCTTGTGAGCTCTATCAGCCAACCCTTACAAATGTTGCATATAGACTTATTTAGGCCAACATCTGTAAGGAGTATCAATCACAAGACATATTGCCTTGTTGTCACTGATGACTATAGTAGGTTTAGTTGGGTTTTCTTTTTGGCCACTAAGGATGAGACTAGTGGGATCCTTAAAACTTTTATAACTAGCATAGAAAACCAAATAAATCATAAGGTTAAAATCATCAGATGTGACAATGGAACTGAATTTAAAAATAATGACGTGAATCAATTCTGTGGGATGAAAGGGATTAAGAGGGAATTCAGTGTTGCCAGAACTCCATAACAAAATAGATTTGCTGAAAGAAAGAATAGGACTCTAATAGAGGCACCTAGGACTATGCTAGTAGATTCACTTTTACCTACTACATTTTGGGCTAAAGTAGTTAATACTGCTTGTTATGTTCAGAATAGGGTTTTAGTGACCAAGCCTCACTATAAGACACCTTATGAACTATTACATGGTAGACCACCTAGTATAAGTTTTATGAGACTTTTTGGGTGTCCTGTGATCATTCTTAATACCTTAGATCACCTAGGTAAATTTGATGGGAAGGCTGATGAGGGGTTCTTTATTGGATACATTATAAATAGAAAGGCTTTTAGGGTATTTAACACTATAACTAAGAAAGTAGAGGAGAACCTACACATAACCATTCTTGAAAACAAACCCAATGTTGCAGGGAGTGGACCAGATTGGCTCTTTGATATTGATTTACTAACAAACTCTATGAATTATGAGCCAGTTACTGCAGGGAATCAAACTAATAAGAATGCAGGTATCAAGGATAATGTTGATGCAGTACCTACTCAACAATATATTCTGCTACCATTACTTTATGATAGTCCACAGAGCTTAAAGGATGCAGTTGCTAATGATGCTGGTAAAAAGACTAATGAAGAACCGTTAGTACTGTTGGGCAAAATTTTACTAACATTGATGATCTTCCTACTGATCCTCTCATACCTGATTTGGAGGATACTGGTATCTTTAGTGGTGCATATGATGATGAAGATGTGGGTGTAGAGGCTGACCTTAACAACTTGGAAACCACCATGAATGTCAGTCCTATTCCCACAACCAGAATTCACAAGGATCATCCTAAAGACCAGATCATTGGAGACATAAATTCAGCTACTCAAACAAGGAGGATGATCAAGATTACTGAAGAACATGCTATGGTCAGTTACATCAAAAGGCAGAGGAGAACAAATCACAAAGATTATCAAAACTGCTTATTTGCCTATTTTCTCTCACAAATAGAACCCAAGAAAGTGATTCAAGCTTTGACAGATCCAAGCTGGATAGAAGCAATGCAAGAGGAGCTTCTGCAATTTAAACTTCAAAAGGTTTGGACTTTGGTGGATCTTCCTAAAGGCAAGAGGGCTATTGGAACTAAGTGGGTGTATAGAAACAAGAAAGATGAGAGAGGAATTGTAGTTAGAAACAAGGCAAGACTGGTTGCACAAGGTTACACCCAAGAAGAAGGCATTGATTATGATGAGGTTTTTGCTCCTGTTGCTAGGATTGAAGCAATCAGGTTATTTTTGGCCTATGCATCATTTATGGGATTTATTGTGTACCAGATGGATGTGAAGAGTGCCTTTTTATATGGTACTATTAAAGAGGAGGTATATGTGTGCCAACCTCCTGGTTTTGAAGATCCACAGTTCCCTGATAAGGTTTATAAGGTAGAAAAAGCTTTATATGGTCTACATCAAGCTCCTAGAGCCTGGTATGAGACCTTGTCTACCTACCTATTGGAAAATGGATACAGAAGAGGCACTATAGATAAAACTTTGTTCATCAAGAAGGACAGAGGTGATATCCTGTTAGTACAGGTGTATGTTGATGATATCATCTTTGGGTCTACAAAGAAGTCTTTATGTGTTGAATTTAAGCAGATGATGCACAAGAGATTCCAGATGAGTTCTATGGGGGAGCTCACTTTCTTCTTAGGGTTGCAAGTCATGCAGAAAGATTATGGAATCTTCATCAGCCAAGACAAGTATGTGGATGAGAATATTGAAGAAGTTTGATTTGTTTTTTTCACTTATAAGGACAGCTAACACTCACATTTGTGCTAACAACGCATTGCTCAAGGTTGAAAAAGCTGCATGAGGATGTGGGATGTTCACTTATATAGTTCAATGATTGGATACATTGATTGTTACTCTTAACAGCTTCTAGGCCTGACTTAATGTCTTGCTTTTGTGCGTGTGCAAGGTTCAAGTTACTCCTACAAAGTCTACACATACTTCAAGCTGTGAAGAGAATTTTAGATACTGAAAAGGTCAACATAAATGGGGCTTTGGGTAACTCCTTGGATTCACCATTTGACTTGGAAGCTTTTTCTGATAGTGATTATGCTGGAGCTAGCCTTTATAGGAAATCCACAATAGGAGGTTGTCAATTTCTTGGCAAAGGTTGATTTCATGGCAATGCAAAAAAACAGACTATAGTTGCAAATTCTACTACTAAAGCAGAGTATGTTGCTGTTGCTAATCGTTGTGGGCAGGTGTTATGGATCCAAAATAAAATGCTTGATTATGGATCAATTCATGTACACCAGAGTCACATTGATAATGAAATAGCACACATTTGTAGTGTGATGAATCCAGTGTTTCATTCTAAAACTTAGCAACATCTGAAAATAAGGCACCATTTCATCAGGATTCTTATGGGATGAGTTGATTCAAGAGTTCAAGATACACACAGAACTATATGTTGCAGATTTCTCACAAAGGCTTTTTGATGTTAGCAGTCTTAACTTTTCTGATTGCTAGCTAGGGATTACTTAAACTCTGAAGTTTAGTTTGAGGGGAGGTTAATTAAGATTGGATGAAAGTGAGAATGATATATTAAACCAGAAGTGGGGTGAAGGGTCAGGAAATACCCAGTGAACCCAAGCACACCTCCAACAACTGAATCACTATCTAATTCTTGAAACCAAATCATTGTTCTATTAATCTTAACCCTAAAAGACTCAAAAACTAGGAAAAGCCAAAAGGACCACTAAGATATCTCAGTCTAGTGGAATTGTTCACCTTGTTGCAGATGAGACTGTTAATAAGGAGTGGGAAGACAGAATGGGAAAGGGTGCACTATGCTTAATAGTTAGAAGTAGGCAGGACAGTGGTAACTCATAGACCCAATCTTGTACCACTTAATGAATCTCTTCTTAGGAAAACAAATTCAGGTGTGGTTTCCAGGGTGGTCCCTAAAATTTTTGCGTGGGGTTGGATACACCCCCCCCGATGTGGGGGTGCCAAGTTACTCATATTAGGGGATGCAGATGCTCTAATTTAGGTTTGTGGCTGCATCTAATCTTGTCAATTGATCTTACCTCTCTCATGAGTTAACACACTTAGAAGTGGAAAGAGGTCAACATGAAACTAAAGGGAAGTGATGGTAATTTATACCAAACATTGTCTGAAAGGATTCTTGAAAATAAAAACGACATTAAGGAGTGACTAAGTGAGAAAAGAATAGAGTGATACAGTGAGTGAAAAATTAGCAAAGAGAGTTGTGTGATATAAAAATAGTAGTGTGATTTGTAAGGAAAATAAATGAGATATAGTGAGATTAAAAAACAAGAAAGAGGCTTGTGAGATCACAATGATGACGGAAATGTCTTTTTGGAAAGAATTTAGGGTTAATTACTGGTGTCATTAACAGTTAATGTTGCTCATGTTATAAACTTAATGCTGCTTAGCTTAAGTTAATGATGTTAGGCTTAAGTCTTATACTACATATTAGTTTAATGCTGCTAGGATACACGTTACGCTGTTACGGCCATAAGTTATTGCTGCCAGAAATAAATTCATCTACAACACATATTTAAAATAAATAATAGCTGAGGTAGTTAATATGTTATGGCTTAACTTTAAAGCTGCCAGTTCAAGTTAATGCTGTTGAGGGGCTAGATTCATAATACTTCGATTAGGGGGTTTCTTTCACTTATTCGTTCGATTTTACATCTTGTTATCCTCTTTAATCATAAACCCTAACTCAATTTCATCTTTAATCAATCAAATCACATCATAATGTCGACCACCCAAAGTTTGATGAAAAACTCTCAAAATTTAGTTGCGTTTTTGGTGAAACCCAAAAGAATAATAGGGTGAGGAAATTATTGATTTTTAAATGCGGGGGGGGGGTATGTTTGTCCATTAGGCATTAACGGTCAATCCAACCATTTATACTACCTGTATTGAACAGTTCTGGACATATGCTATCATATGTCTTGCCATAAACTAAAAATTCAAACTTTCCAAGTACATTTTTGACAATATGGTGAAGAACTTGGATGATGGGGTAAAATTTCTCATGTATCCAAGATTTGTGCAAGTCTTCCTAGACAAACAAGTAGAGAATATGTCCAAGCACATAGGGGTTTATGTTACACCTTCCCACACTAAGAATGTATTTTCTAACATGAGAGGACACATGCTCAAGGGGTTCTTTCTGGTCAGGTCTCCAACTATTCTCCACAATGATAGTTCAGCCTACAGAAGAAGGTTGCAGATTAGCTACTCCCATGAATTCCCATTCCAAACCCATTATCACTCAAACCATCATCCTCAAATACCTCAAAGAAAAAATCAAAATAGGAAACAAAAGGAAGGACAATGCTCCTACAGAGCCTACTATCTGAAGAGGGTCTACTCCTGAGGAACATGTTTCTACCTTACTATGATCCACATCCAAGTGGTGAGCGAATAGAATGACTACTTGATAAATTGATGAGTTTTGTGTACCCAACCTACTGGGAGAAGGTCCTTGATTTGGACGGTAAGCCATGACTGCTTAAGCGCAAAAGAGATTACTAGTTTAAAGAAGAGAGTCATGCAGTTGGAAATAGAGAACGGAATCAAGAATTTCAGGGCTTAAGAAGGTTAAGAAAGGTTGGTTACTCTAGCAGGGTAGGAATCCTTTTAATGATTGCCAGTTTGGTGCTCAAGAGGAACATCCAAACAGGGGAGGAAAATTAAAGATCTTGATGCTGATGCGTAAGTTACTTTGGTGGATGAGACTCAAGAGATGAATGATGACAACCTGATGTTTGATACAAGTGTGTTGGAAGAGCAGGAAATTGAGTTTGAAAAGGTGGTTGAAGAGCCTGTAGTTAGTGTTGCTACAACTACAAAGTCAATTCCAGTTAGTGTTGCTGATCACGTAGTTATTCTTCTAGTGCTTGTATTGAAATTCCAGATGGAATTGACTCTTGCTCAAAACTTTTATTGAGATCAAAACCCAGCCTGTTACAATTGCTGCTTATAAACAGTTTACCATCTGTTAGACCATGGGTAGAATTATATTTCATGATCAAGAAGAACAAGTACCTGCATCTACAAAAACATTTTCTTCTTCACAATCACAACTTCCACAAGTAAAAGACAAAGGCAAAGGAAAAATGGTGGAGCCTGAAAGACCTTTGAAGAAGAAAGATCAAGTTGCTCTTGATGAAGAAATGGCTGAAATTCTTGAAGCTCGTTGCAAGCTAAACAGTATTAAAGAAGAGAGGTTGAAGGAAAAAATGGAAGAAGAAGCACCAACATAGCTTTGATCAAACATGGGATAACACACAAGCTATGAAGGAAGGCGACTTTGAATTAGATTAGAGGATACAATCGAATCATGGGATAACACACAAGCTATGGTGGAGGCAGACTTTGAATTAGCTCAGAGGATACAAGCAGAAGAACAAGGAGAAATAAACATTAAAGAAAGATCAAGATTGTTTGTGGAGCTCATGAACAGAAGAAAGAAACACTTTGCAAAGCTTAGAGCTGAAGAGATAAGAAGAAGCACACCTACCCAAAGCTCAAAAGGAGAATTCAAATGTTCCACCTATCTAAAAGAATAGGCTGGATTCAAACATAGTCAGTTGATGAGACAAAAAAGCTATAATGAAATCCTTAAGTTGTTGATAAGGTAATTGAAAAGAGTAAATACTTTTATGGACCTGAATTCAGAAGTAGTGAGAGGGCAGTGAGAACATGAAGAGGAAAGCTCTAAAGAGCAGGGGATGATATGAATCTGATAAGTCAAGAACGCAAAAGTTAGATGAGCATGTTGAAGTTAAAAACGATATCAAGAGGAGGCAGGATGAGAAAAAGGCATATTGAGATAGTTAAAGATGATGATATAGCAATTTGATCTATTACCTCTAGCTTACTAAGCACTCCAGTGATTGTTGTATACCAGATTGATAAAAAGGGAGGATGGATACTTTAAATTGACAGGGCTGATGGAAGCTCAAAAGGTATTCATCAATGATAAGATGCTTCAGGGTATTGTTAGAGGTAAAGACTTGGAGATCCCTCTGGAAGTTGGTTAAAGCTATACATAGGATTACAAAGCCAGAGGAGCGATTATGATAAAGCGTTGTTATGGGGTGATTTGAAAGTAATGTTTGAACCTGACATAAAAAGTGAAGTATGGAGAAATCTACAAGGGTACAAAGTGACTGTTTGGAAGCTGTTTGATAACTGTGGAGTGCACTTTGTAAGGTTTAGAAATCTACATATCTTTATGTTGGTTGAGAAAAGATATCCCCTTACACCAATAACAATCTCAAACATGCTAAAAAAGAAAGCTTCAAGCTGGATCATTGGAATATGATGGTTATCAAACTTTATACTCAAGCTCATGACAAAGCAGGAAAAGGGTCAATGAAGTGTTTGAATGCATCCTCCTAGTGATGGTGAAGACTTTTAATGAAACATGAAGATTCAGAAGATGAACATCAAGTTTAGGGGAGGATTGTTAGGTTTAAAAGACTTCAAGATGATTCTTAGAGTTACTACTGCTCAGGTATATATTAGTGCTGTCAAGCATAACTTAGTGCTGCTGGTAATACTAATGAAAATTATGCTAAGTAGTTAGTACTGGTAGTATAAAGTTACTACTGCTAGTTACTACTGTTAGTATAATTAGTACTGTTAGTATAAAGTTATTACTACTAGTAGAAGTTAAGACTGCTCAGAGATGAAGACTGAAAATATACTAAGTAGTTACTACTGCTAGTACAAAGGTTAGTACTCCTAGTGTATGTTAGTACTGCTAGAGTAAACTTCTAAGCTAGTTAACACTGCTTGTGCTCAGTTATAACTGCTGAGAGATTACTACTGCTGGAAGGATTAATGCTGTCAGAGATGAGATCAAAGACATATCAAAGAAGAGATAAAGGTTGATTGAAGAACAAGAATACTTATGAAGATAAGTATCAATTATTTGTAAAGAAGATATGTATAAACTTATTTATTTAAGAGATTATGTTTACTTATAGAAAAGATCATAATCACTTGACGCGTTTTGTAAGCCCATTAGGATTTCCTTAGTGTATAAAAGGAACCCTACGGAATAGATCTAGATATCAGTTTTTCATATTAGTATTCATAGTTTGCATAGCAATCATAGTTAGTATTCATAGCTATTTTGTAACTCAAAATAGTATTCAATATATTGAAAGTTTAGTAAAGATCTTGTTTTACTGTTTCATTGTTCTTCTTATTATTGCAAACTAGATAGTTTGTGCTATTCTCAATCTTAGTTTCTACTATAGTTGTCTTGGATCTATCCAATATAACTAAGCTTTAACAAGCTAAGTAAGACCTGTCAAGAAGGGATCAACAAACTTTTTGCTTTTGTGGGTTTTGAAATCCTCTGTTACTACAATAAGAGATGAGACAAGGGGGTTGCTTTAATGATGGTGGTTTCGGTGTTTTGTAACTATTTTTGATGTTTTTAAAGAAGGTATATGTTAGCCTGTTTTAGGGTTTATGATTTTGGTTGTTTCTAAGAAGGGTTATTTAAGTTTCTTTGTGATTAAATTGGTTTTGAAATTGAGTTGAAAATTTTTAAGGTTAACTAAATGATTTTTAGGGTTCCTTGAATTGGTTTATAATTTTGTAGTTTATAAAAAGGTTTAGTTAACTTTGTTTATGATTAAAATGGTTATGGGTTGAGTTGATGATTCTTAGGGTTAACTGAATTGGTTTATGGTTATATGTTATGATGATTAGTTTGTTGATATTTTGCTCATGTTGGTTGGATTTGCTTAAGCTTGCTTTGGTTATCTCATGGCAGCTTATTATGTTTGCAAGTTACAAGCGATGATGATATTATTACATTTATCTGTTTGTTTGGGTGAAAGTAACCGTACCTGGCGCGTATTTGCAGCACACATTGCATAGGTGTTTTGCAGCCGGTGCGGGTGGGGATATCATCTTTGTTGATTGTTGCTTAGCTCATGTGTTGATTATACAATCGATTGTTTATAAGTTGTTTAGTCACCTTGTGGGCGGTGAAGGCGCTATTTCGTTTGTGTGTTTATTATTATGTAACTACGATAGGTTGCTGGATCGTGGTGGGTAAAATTGTCTTGTATCTTGGTAGGGCAGCATGACATCGTGCTTGCAGCCATGGCGGGTCGCATACCCTTTTATCCCGTCCTGCAATCTCAAATTTGTCGACCCAAACGTTTTCTATGAGGTTTATATTCCGATATGTTACCACTTTTGCACCTACCCGCGCTCGACGTCCTTTTGATTATGCTGGCGCTTAGATGATCTTGCATTATGCTTGGAAATGCATTTACACCAATGGATTTTTGTATGCTGTAAAACGCCACTAATCGTTTGTTTTGTATAATGCGTTTGGCTTTCGCGTTGTTTTGTTGATGCTTGCGTTGCTGAGATAATTGACTTTTTTGAACATGTTTCATATTTAATTGCCGGTTTTTATTATAGGCGATGAAGATATGTAGCTTTAATGCGTTTTTACAAATAATCTTTGGTTGTGGTAGCCCGACCTACGTGTTTGAGCTATGTCGGGTCTGGTATATTGTTATCTAGGCCTGCACTCGTTAAGTCTCGAGCCAAATAATTATAAACTTGAACGGCCCCGATCGGTATCTGATGTTGGATCTATTACTCCATATCTTAGAGTCGGTGGTAGCACTCTTATCTACGTGTTTTGCACAGCTATGGTGGGTCAGGGTATATTGGTATCCCGGCCTGCACCCTTCGCTAAGTCTGAGCCAAATAATTTCAAACTTGAACGACTCCGACGGTATCTGTGCGGACTCATTTACAACATGATTTGTTTATGCTTATAACGCCCGCTAATTGTTTGTTTTATATAATGCGCTTAGCTTACGCTTTGTTTGATGATGCTTGCTTTGCTGAGAAAATCGCTTACTTTGAAACCGTTTGACCAATAAAGTATCTTATGTTCCTGTTCATTTAATTTGTGGTTTATTATAGGCGATGAAGATACTGTAGCGTTTATGTGTTTATTACACGTTTTCTTGCTGTGACGGCAGCCAGGACTACGTGTTTGCAGACCATGAGGTGTCGGGGTACTATTACATTAAATATTAATACTTTTTAGTGTTAAATTACCCCCTAAATTACTTACAAATATTTCACTAACACTCGGAAACGAGATATTTTCTATCTTTTATAGTTTTCAGATAAAATGTAAGTAAATGAAAAGAAACAAGGGAAAAAGAACTAAAAGTGCAATTATTCGAGGGTTGTTACGGCTGTAACTTATAATGGTGATACCGTTAACATATATTAGACAAGTTGAAGATCCATGGTCAACTTTTACGGCGTAACACCATTCTAGATTGTCGTAATACATGTAGATAGAAGGAAAATCTTACCAAAGATAGAGTTTGAGGTATGAGGCGTAAACACGCAAGTTACGGCGTAACACCCCTTATGGTTACGCCGTAACCATGAAGATCTACAAATATGGAAGGAAGATCACGTACTTATGGACATTATTTGAAGGTTACGGCGTAACACCATATCTGGTTACGCCGTAACAACTGCTTAAATATGGAATGCCGTGTAAGAAGGTTACGGCGTAACACCTTTATCAGTTACGCCGTAACAGGTTCGATACCTATAAATAGAGGCCTCATTCAAGCTATTCCGACATCACTTCCTCCACAGCCAATTGGAGAGGCGACAAAGGCTTCCAACCTTCAAAGAATTCCACCTGGAGTCCAAGGGAGATCACACTTTACTTACTTTTTGTATTTAATCGTTCAAATACGAATACTGTAAGAATTATGAGCATTCAATCTATGATTACTTTTATTTCTTGCTGTGTTTCCGTTACCATGAGCGGCTAAGCACTTAAAGTGCTGGCCTAGTTATGTAGTTACTTTTGTTATGATTGTTTCCTGTTAGATTATGGTTTCGTTAGATATTCCTTGACTATCGTGTAACCCTGGGTTTTGGTAGTACGGGTGGTTTGGACCTTGCTTGCCCCATTATTAGATTATCTAGTCAATATGGGATCCATCGGGTACTAGGGAGGATCTATGACTCCGACCCCTAGTGTAGGAACTAACCGGTCTCCGCACTTATCACTCAATATACTTAAAAAGCACAGGAACTCTTTCAGAGAGGGTTAATAATCTGTATAGGTTATTAGATCAGTTTTGGGAATAGTTGGGATTAATCACTACAACCTGGATATCCTACCTCCTATACGATTTAGACTGATTTAGAATCGCGGGAAGTATATGATAGACTATATATGCATATTCAAGTCTATCGACCTTAGAAACCGCTAATGAAACCATAGTTTAACATTGCACAGGAAAACGTTTTCATAACAGTAGTAATGAAGTAACTAGGTTAGCACGTTTTCTCTCTTGATATCTCCAACTCTTTTAATTTTCAGTAATTTATTTTATTGTTATTTATTTCAAATCAATTGAAAAACCATTTTCTAAACGTGACATTTCAAATTAAAACTAATTACAACTTAGCTCTTGGGACGCCTCGGATTTACCATTCTATACTACCCACGATCAGGTTCTCTGCCCGTTAGTGCGTTGTTAGGTAGATCGAGTTTTATAAATTTAAAACTTGATAAAAATATATTTTAAAATAAAATACGCATCAGAATCCCTCTGTAAGATTCTTCCCTAGCAATTATAACAAATGCATCTTTGACTTCAGGAAGGATTTCCCTAGTCAAAAGACTGCTTATTATGGGTTGATATATGTCATACAAACCCATAAGAAATTGCATCAAATTTAACAATTTTCCATGATCAGTTAATTTAGTCTTAGCTTGACAAGTATAATCTAGGAGTTTGGTAAGAATATCAAACTCCCTCCACAAAGAATTCAACTTATGATAGTAGCCAGACATAGGTAAACCACCTTGTTTAAATGTATTAAATATTAGTAACAGGTTAAACACAATAGATCCATCAACTCTATCATAAGTCTCTTTTAATTCATTCCAAACATTAGCAACATTATCAGAAAACACATGTCCCAAATAAACATCTTGAGATAAAGAACTTAGAATCCAGTTAAGCACAACAACATTACATCTATCCCATTGCTCAAGCAAAGGAGCACTAGCAATAAAATCATATCTATTACAAGTACCATTTATAAATCATATTTTATGTTTAATTTGAAGAGTCAATTTCATAGCGCTAGCCCATATCATATAGTTCTCAACACCAGTCAATTTCACAGAAACAATAGAGGTACAATTAGAATCATTAGCATGCAGATGTAGGGGATTGCCCTTATCCAAGGACCCAATCATAATAGCCATAATGAACAAGAACATGCAAAAAACAACAAAAAACAGACAAACAATCAGCAAGAATTAACAGAACAAAAACAAGCAACCAACAAACAAAGAAACATAAATAACAGACAAACTAAACATATAAACAACCAGAGAAAACAGATAACTACCACACCAACAAAAACTAACAAACAATAAACCACCAACAAACCAAGAACCTTAACCTCAATGAAGCAACTCCACAAAACTAAACTATCTTATCCTCCAGCAATCTGGACACACTAACCCCTAAAACTCACACCTAAGATTCACGAATTCCAAGTATTTTGGACTGAGAGTGACCAAGGCATGTATCCACACCACTTAGAGGTAGTAGATCAAGATTAAGCACTCTGTTTGCACCTAAAATACTCAAGAATTGTTAAATCTTAAAAGGAGGAAAGAATTACTACAATGCAATACCAAAAAGCAGCGGAATAATCAACCAACTCTAGTTTACTTAGTCTAGAGTGCAACTGACCGATAACGAACCCAATCAAACCACAGAACCACAAGATCAAGAAACCCCTAAATTGAAAAAAAAATTAAAGGGTTTTTATTTTTGTTTTTTTTTTTTTTTTTTTTTTTTTTTCCTCATCAATAATCGACCAATTAACCAGTTAATCAATCGATTAACACCACAAAAACCCTTAACCAACCAGAGAGAATCATAACCCCCAAATATTAAGGTTTCAAGATAAAACCCTAAATTGAACAACCTTCAAGAAACCTCAAGAACCACCAGTAAGAGCTCAAGATACCAACCAGGCTCTGATACCATGTGAAAATGGTATAGAACCACTACAATTATGAAATCACCCGGCCAACCTCCCCACAATGATCTTATTCTTTTAGTATAACAATAAACACTGAAGATAAGTCCTCAAATGAGTGCTTATCATACAAATTACAGAGAAACAAAAATAGTCCCCAACTGGATGCTATCTGAAATACAAAACTTACACTACAAACCAAAAAACTAAAATCTAACCACACTAAAGATCAAGATGATCTTAAACTAAACAAACTATCAAAAACTTGATGAAAACTGGAGAGAATTTTGATGATGAAACTTGTGGAATGAAACAATGAGAAACCATAGATCCGGATAT